>VXAU01002236.1:201335-217169 GCA_013399695.1 Formicarius rufipectus
GAGGGGATCGAGGGGACAGGAGGGGATTTGGGGGCACTGAGGGGGCCGGGGGTACTCGGCTGGGCCCGGCCGCACCTGTACGAGCTGTCCCGTCTGGCCGCCCTGGCGCCGCCTCTCAGCTCGCCTGTGCCGCTGCCCCGGGGCCGCGCAGCCCCCCGGGTGTTTATGGAACTCGTTTGCCTTCACTGTCCCGGTGGTCGCTGTCGTGGCTGCCGCGGGGAGCAGCCCCGGACGGACCCTCGGAGCAGGGGTAAGGAGAGTGTGGTGCTGCTCCACCTCGGGGTGCGCGGTGCCAGCTGCTCCTGTGCTCTCACGGTCGGGGTCGCTCTGAAGACCCGCAGTGCAGGGCTTCATTACCTGCTGCCAGGAACTCCTCTCTTGGTTCAGCTCCGGGATCTGCCTCTGAAAACACCTGCGCCAGAAATGCCTTCTCCGGGTGCCTCATGGGGGGCTGGATCTGCTTCCAGACCTGCTCCCAGTCTGCTGCTCTGCTTGAGAACCAGTGTCAGCTCGCTCTGCTCAGGGTTTGGCTGGGCTCTGCAGGGATACCGCTGCTGTACCCAACACGGGTGAGGAAAGGATTCCCGCATTTGCACCAGGGAAATGATTACAGGTTGTATCCCGGGTCCGGTGTATTTCCGCCCTGTCTCGGGAAAGGTGTCCCCGTTTGCTCCAGCACAGTCCTGGTGTGGATTTTACTCTGCCAGTGGGGAAATCTTTGTAGGATAAATACTGTCAGCTGTGGAGTCGTGTGTGCAGCTCGGGAGGTTCCCTCGGTTCCCGAGGCTTTTCCTTGTCTTCCCGGGAGCTTGGGGCCGGCAGAGGGAGCGCAGGGAGCGCGAAAGGGACGCTCTGCCTGCCCCTCCCTGCCTGCACCCAGCCCCCAGCACCTCCCTGCCTGCACCAGTTAGCTTGGGAAATGGAGCTGGGCCTCATTTCCGTGCAGATTATTCCAAAGCAATGTCTTTTAGGCAGGTGTGCCTTTAGGGTGAGCCCAGGAACCTGCAGTAAGCAAGAATGAGACCACAGGTTCATACTGAGGTTTCACTTGTATGTTCAGCATTCCCAACCCAGATGCGTGCATGGAATGGTGCCATGGGCATCAGCTGCACATCTGCAAGAGGCTGGACAATTTTGCTGCCTCGTTTGGAAAGCCCAGTGATTTCTTCTTAAAACCCTCCCTGGGAACCTGAAAGGGCAGGTCTCTTCTGGTCCCAAATAACCTCCCACTGTGCTTGGTTCTGTGGCAGGGGAGCTGAGGGGGCTGTGCCCAGGCTCACCCCCACTGCAGGAATTCCAGGCAGAGGCACAACCCTATTTTTGCTCTTGCATTGCAGATAGTGTGGTTATGTAAGAGACTCCAGCTCATGTAGGTGCAGATAATGTGGTCACCCACCACTGTGCAGTGCATGCAAAGGCCTTTTGTGTCCTTTTGTCATACTAACTTGTGCAGTTGTCACTGCCTTTCTTCTCAGCTCTTTTTGCATCCTTTTGCTGGTTTGGGGAGAATTTTTACCTTTCAGTTCAACCACAGTCTTTCACCAGCATAGCACTGACATAACTCTGAGTGCTGGTACCTCTTACAGTGTGGGCTCTGCACAGGTGCAGACCTGCTGTCTGCTTTCCTGCTGGATCCTGATGCTGTTGGAAATAATTTCATCTTCTTTAGGATATGGAAATGTTGGTGGAACGAAAAGATTTCCTTAAGCACATTCTCCCTAACCCAGGTGATCCAGATCTCAGAGCCAGACCTACACAAAGTGCTCTACAGGAGAGTCACTTTGCCAAGTGAACATAGAACAGACAAGAAGATTCATTCAAAACTGCCATTGTTGCTCCCTGAAAAAGAGCTGTGACACAGAGGGGTGGTTGGAAGGGAGAGGACTTGTGAGAGAAGCCATCTCTGAGTACAGCAGGAGGTCTCCAGGCACCTTTAACCCTGGTTGCTGCTTCCCCAGAGGGAACTGGCCAGGCCTTTCCTTGCATTTGACTTTTCCATTCTCACAGAGTCCATAAAAGATTTGCTTAAAATAAACATTCAGACTACATGGCCTGGGGAAACACTTGCATTTTGAAGAAGAGATTTGTGTTAGTTCTCAAGTGTGATACCCTACAGTGTTTTATTTATACCTGTCTGGGCAGCCTGTGCTTCTTCCTTGAGAAATTCCAAGTCCAACCATCCCCCAGTCCAAAACTAGACAAGGATAAGCTGGGAAAGGCACTGCCAGTGAAGAGATCAGTGCTGATGCTCTGGAGACAAAGGTGAGCCAGGAGGGCAGCAGGACATGGCTGCTGTTCAGTGCGCTCAGAGATGTTCAGGGCTGGAGCCCTTGTGTTTACTCCTGAGTATCTCATTCCTGTATTTCTCCCAGTGCCTGGGTCCTTCTTGACCTTGAACACACACAGCAGAGGAGTGTCCTCTGTGCTGATGGTCACATCCAAAATCCCCTGCACAGATGCAGCAACAGTAGCTTGGTCTGTCGTGTCTTGTCTGGAGTATTTCATAGAATCACAGAATAGTTTGGGTTGGGTTTAAACCTCACTTGTTCCACCCCTGCCTTGGGCAGGGATACCTTCCACCAGCCTAAGTGACTCCAAGCCCCATCCAACCTGGCCTTGGACACTTCCAGGGATGGGGCAGCCACAGCTTCTCTGCCCAACCTGTGTCATGGCCTGCCCACCCTCACAGGGAAGAATTTCTTCCCAATATCCCTCTGCCCTCTGGCAGTGAGAAGCCATTCCCCCTTGTCCTGTCCCTCCAGGTCCTTGTCCCAAGTCCCTCTCCAGCTCTCCTGGAGCCCCTTTAGTAACTGGAAGGGGCTCTCAGGTCTCCCCAGAGCCTTCTCTTCTCCAGGTGAACACCCCCAGCTCTCCCAGTCTAGCCCAGAGCTGCCTGTGACTCCAGAGGATATACTGGAGGTAAATTTTGTCCTTAAGGTTTTCTGTTACTTGAGCTGAGCTGATGGCAAAGTCTCCTGTTGGTGAGCTCTGTTCAGGAATGCTTTGCCAGGGGGGTGGTGGCTGACTTGGGTCAGGTTGCATCCACTTCCATCCTCCTTCACCCTGGCTGGCAGTGGGATTGAGGAAGGACTGCAGACTCCAAGGCACCTTTTGGAGCCTCCTGTTGTTAAGCCCCTGGTTTGGAGGGGTTCAGACCCAGCCTGCCCTCCCCTAGCCCACCACCCACTGCCCAGCCGTGAAAGGGACAGGCTGTTCTAGCTCAGGTCCCTGCCTTGCAGAGCCTGTGTCCCTGTGTGCCCCCAGCACTGCTCCTTGTGATGTCACAGCACTCATAAACTAGGTCAAACACCACTTAAACCCTGGCTTGATATCCCTTGGACTAAATTCCTGCCCTGCCAGAGTGTGCTCCAAAGGGGGTTAGGACTTGTGGCTTACAGGGAGCTAAGAAGGATGAGCAGCTTTGCTGCAGTTGAGTAAACAGAGCTGGGGCTCTGGGCAGGCCAGTCCCCCCCATGCCGGCCCAGTCCTCCCCGTGCCATCCCAGTGTCCCCCCCGTGCCATCCCAGTGTCCCCCCTCGCCGGCCCAGCTTCCTCCCCTGCCAGCCCAGTTTCACCCCGCCCAGGGATGTGTCCCGCCCATGTAGTCATTCAGAAAATCATTAAGGCTGAAAAATACCTCCAAGATGATCAAGCCCAACCTTTGACAGATCACTGTGTCCACTAAACATGTCCCCAAGTGCCACATCCACTCGTTTGTTGAGCACTCCCAGGGTTGGTGACTCCAGCACTGCCCTGCTGCTCTCACCAGGTGCCTGGGGTGGCCAGGGCTGACACCAGGGCTGACACCAGTGCTACTGGCCAGGGGGTGAGGAGGGTGAGGTCCTCGGGCTGTCCTGGCTCACCGGAGCCTGGCCTTGGCCTCTTGGTCATGTTTCACCGGTATCCCTTCTCCTCCAGGTGCTGCAGCCATGGGAAAACATTGAATTTCCATCCCTAGACACATGGCAGGATTTTGGCCAGCACCTCTCCGCGCTGACAAAGGCAGTAACAGAGCACCTGTGCAAGGGAGTCATGCAGGACTCATCACAGCACATTCCCAAGCCCAGAACTTTGCAAAGCCTCAGAGGAAGTTACAGGACATTTTTCTGTGGCTGTCGTTGATGCCATCATGAAAGGGCCCAGACCACACGTGTCTCTGGATCATTTTGAGTCTCTGATGGTGAAAATCTGTTCTCATGGTGAATGCAGTGGTGACTGAGCACTAGGAAAGGAGGGGAAAAGCCTTAGGAAAATCTTTCCACCCTGGTATAATGGAGATTTCCAAGGAGGGAAAGAAAATGGAGGGGGAGAAAGTGTTACCCCTTGGCAGAAAGGGGTTTTAGAAGAAGTCCATGGCTTAATGAGAGGAAAGGCTGCAGGAGCAGGGGTCTGCAAGGTGTGCTCTGTGAACACACCAGCCTCAGGCCTTGCTCCCAGCTCTTTCTTCAGGAGACAGCAGGAGTTGCAGGAGTTTCCCTTCAGCCTTTCTGAGGCCTGGGCCAGGGGATGCAAGTGGAGAAAGACAGCACAGGACTTTGGCAGGTGTGGAAGAGAATTCCAGCAGCTGGACAGAGCCAGCCCTGCAGCAGCAGCTACACTGGAAGCAATCCCTCCCTAACCAGAGCCTTGTTTCAGCAGTAGCTGCTCACCCCTTCTGTTGGCCCTCCCAGGCCTTCTCCTGCTCTGGTCTCACCTCCTGGGACCCGCTCAAAGCATCTTTGCCCGTTGCCCTGTTGATGCTTCTGGTTGCCACCCCAGCCAGGGTGGGTTGGGTGCACCCCCTGTCCCCCCACTGCGGTCTGTGTGTGTCAGCTGGGTGGTGTCTCAGGTGGCTGCTGCATCACCCGCGGGCAGAAAACGTGTCACTCCCACTGTGGGAGGGATTTATACAGGACACTCAAGTGCTCCTGGTTTGCTCCACACTTTCCTTGCTTTTCTGCTGTCTGACCCTGCAGGGAGCTGATTCAACTGCCCCACCCTCAGCTTCTGCTGGTTCATTAGTTTGATGCCGAAATCTCGTGAATGAGAAAAACTGCTAAGAGTGAGTTTATTCTTTTAACAGCAAAAGGGATTTATTTGGAGCAGCACTGGAAAGCTCGACAGCTCCTGCAGGACCAACCAGCTGCCAATCAACAGTGCAAAACAAGTAATTTTATGCATTTTGATACATGACTACAACATTCAATTTTAGATATTGATAAATTACAGTATCTGATCATACATATTAATGATTAGGCAGAGTTTGAGCAGAGCCTTTCAGAATCCTCTCAAGGCACTGGCATAAGGTGATCGTTCCATTCTTCAGCCTCACTTCAGGAGTCTTATGCTCCTCTTGCTCACTTTGACCCCATCAACTCTGTCTTTGACCTAGCCACTGAACCTTGCACAAACTACTGGCTTACAGCCATTTTATTCTATTCAAATGTCTACATCGTTCTAATTTATGACCACTAGGTTGTCTCTAACTTCAGGTCCAGTGATTTGAACAGAACACCTCTCTGTGTCCTTCTAGTTACTCAAGCAAAGCAGGTGTTGAGCAGTCTTTGCTAACCCAGTTAACTCCTTGAGGTTTGTCCCCATTTCAGTTAGAGTGGCACAGTGAGCATGGGGGGAGCAGGCTTAGACTGGGATGCCATCTGACCCTTCTGGCAGCAGCTCATCCAACAGATGACACATTTTTATCTGCCAGTGCTTGTTTTTGTGAACACTAATCATATAAAACTCCATTAGATGAGGAATTGAGACAGAACTGTTTTTTTACTTTCATGTGGTCATATATTCTCCTTTTCCTTTCCCTGGAGCTTTGATCTCTGTCCCAAGCCTCTTTGGAACAAGATGGGTTTAATGGCAGAGGGAAGGGTTGGATGGCATACTGGGAAGCAATTCTTCACTGTGGGCAGTGAGGCCTGGGCACAGAGAAGCTGTGGCTGCCCCATCCCTGAAGTGTCCAAGGCCAGGTTGGATGGGGCTTGGAGCAACCTGGGCTGGTGGAAGGTGTCCCTGCCCATGGCAGAGGATGGAACAAGGTGGGCTTTAAGGTCCCTTCCAACCCAAACCAGTCTGGGATTCTATGAAGTGGCTTTCCAGCTCTCCCTGGAGAGGAAGCACACAGCTGAGTGTGTGTGAGGTCTTTTCCAAGTGATAGAGCTTGTTTCTTCTTCCCCTTTTCTAGTATGTTTGGATGAAGGCCCAGTTGTGAATCCTCAGTGTAATGATGGGATTGAGCCCTGCAGGGAGGGTTGGGATCTTCCAGAGCATCCACGCTGTTTGTGTGCTCCAAGGCCTGTGTAGACTGCAGCACAGAACGACTTCTGCTGAGGGACATCCCAGTGACATGAGACATCAGTGACAAAGACCACCGTGTTAGGCCAGACTTACCCCACCATATTGATCTCCTCCTGGTATCCACCAACCCCAGCATTGTCCTAGACCTGTCCTGGTCCCCACAGGGGACTGTGGACCATGTTGGTCACTCCCTGCTTTATCTGCCTGTGCTCAGCAGTGGCTGAGCTGCAGCTGGGAGCAGCCAGGGGAAGCAGCTGATTCTCTTTCAGAACAGAGACTTGCACATCAATAAATGTCTTCTTACAGATGTTTTCTTCACCCTCTTGGCTCTCATTTCCTGTTTTGGCTGCCCAAGCTTTCTATCCCACTGGCTGAAGAGCTGTCTCTCTCCTATGAGAGCTAAGAAATGGTTGGGAGAGGGGCTGGATGTGGGTTTGTCCCACAGCCTTTTAGAAGTTGTTCAACAAGCCATGTTATTTTCCACAGCATGTCCTGACTTTTCCTGTCCAGCTCTTTGGTCCTGCTTGTGGTTGCCATGGGCAGGTGGGTCCTGTTTGAGTTGCTTTGAGAAACATTTACCAACTGTCAAAACCAGCTGGCAAGAGAGAAACCACAGCCTGACCTTCTGCAGTAAGGGTCTCATTCAAAGCCTGTTCCCAGAGAAGCAAGAGCTGTCTTCAGGATCTGGGAAGCAAAGGTACAGAGTTCTGAGGTTCAGTGGGGAATAAGTGCACATACTGCAAAAATTTTACCTGACCCTGTGGTTGTCTGTGATGGGAACAGAGGAAAAGGCTGGAACTTGGTGGGAGAAAACCTTTAGTGGAGAGAAATTTTTAAAAGCCACTTCATATTTCAGGCCTGTTCCACTTTCCAATGCCCTTTGCAAGGCTGACAGCACCAGCTCAGCCCTGAATCCACAACAAAGGTTCTGCCCACCCGAGGAGGGCTCAAAGGCTGGGGAATACCCCCTGGGCTGCCTACAGGCCCCACAGGGACCAGCCTGGTGCTGGAATGATTCCTGCAGGAGCACAGAGCCCATTCCCTGTCAGTGGCACCAGGCCACTACACAACTAGCCCCTGACCCAGGCTCTAATTCAGCATTTCCCCTTGTCAGAACCAAGAAGTCTGGGTGGGGCTGCTGAGTCCCACACTCTGAGATGGGTTCTGGGGGGTCTGTCCCAGCGTGTCCTGACAGAAGATGGGCACTATAAACCCTGCAGCCACAGGCACCAGTCTGACTTCAGTCAAAGTCATCCCAGCTACATTGCTGGTTCAGCGGGAAGCACCAGCATCGTGCACAGGGCAGAGGCAAGGTGATCACTTCTGCTTTCACCTCCTCCAGCTCTGATACACAGCTGGTGCCCTCAAAACCTCCCTCCAGGCTGCTGGCCAGGCTATCCTTGCCAGGCACCTGCAGGCTCCTGCCTTCAAGAGCCCTGAGAAGAACCACAGACAGTTTCTACTTTTATTATTACAGTTGAACAGGGACTCAGACAGGGGAGAAGCAGCAGGAACCAACATGCAAAGCAGCTCAAGTCCCCGGGGCTGGAGGCTCCCCCAGCTCGGCTCCTGCCACCACACACAGCGACACCTCTGGGGCCCTTTCCCTGCCCCGGGGCTGCTCCATCAGGCCCGCAGCAGGACGAGCTCATGGCAGACACCAAACCGACACACACGGGGAGGAGGGGAGGACTGGCCTTTCACTGAGCCTTGAGGAGCCAGGTCTGTTGTTTGACTGGAGTCCAGTGTGCTTTGAAACCAGGAGGGCACCTTAATCATCATAGAATATCCTGTGCTGGAGAGGAGCCACAAGCATCATCGAGTCCAACTCCTGTCATCGAGTCCAACTTGTTAAATCTTCTCTGTGCCAACAGGGAGAAGAAGGATCCTTCAGGAAAAGGCGCTGGCTTTGTAGCAAGTCAGAAGCTCAGATATTTGACTCTTGTTTTCCTGTGTCAGAGCTGGCACCTCTTGGAGCCAACAGCTCTTCTCAGTGCCTGTGATGGATATGGAGGCCAAAGATTTCCACAGCATAAGGGAAATCTTTGCCAACAAGTAGCAATGGATGTCCCCGTGAAGGAAGAGGTGCATCAGGCCCAGAGGGCAGAACAAACCCCACCCACCAAGACATTATGTCCTCCTGCACCTCTTCCTCTGACCGGCCTCTGCATCCGAGCCACAGGAGCTGTCCGAGTCGCTCCCCGAGGAGGAGGAGGACGAAGGCTTCGATGTGCTATAGTTCATGCTCAACACCCACCCCAGTTTGTTGTGCAGCACCTGCTTGAGTCCTGGGGGCAGGGGCAGCACGTCCAGCGTGTCCACGTAGTCGGGCAGGAGCTGGCGCAGGCGGAAGCAGCACAGGTACTGCAGGGATGTGCAGCTGGCGCAGGACCGGATCACCTTCATGCTGCTCTTGGCCGCCGTCGAGCAGACCATGGGGTAAAACTTCTTGTTCTGAAGCTTTGTGGCTGCAACCCCTGCCAGGGCACAGCACCCATTAGTTTAGATGGGGGCATCTCACTACCACCTACCCTGAATCCGTTGGGGAAAAAAAAAGCCTTCCAAAATCCCAATCTATTAAACAGCAAATGTGACCCTCCTCCCACTCATTTCACACTTTGCCAGTTCCTTCTGCTGCAGTCAGACTCAGAGTGCAGCCCACCCCACCCTTGTGCCTGCAGCCACTTGCTCTTACCAATACACTTGCGGTTCTTGAAGAATGTGAGCGTCCCATGCCACGTGTCCAAATGCACCCCAATAATGGAGCCCTGGCCAAACCTCGAAGAGAAGTTTGTTTTGTCTCCCTTGTGATGCAGTAGGCCTTAAAATACACAAAAAGAACAGCATTCTGTTGAAAACCTGTGCTCCATGAATTCATCCCAACTCCAACTCTGAGTTTCTGGTGGTAGAGCCTCATTCAGTGTCTGAAACATCCATCCCACCCCAGAGCAACCACTGGAAAGGGTAAAGTTGAGGTTTTGCAATTCCAGAGCACAACCCCAAATTGCTGATACGACAGTGGCATCCAGGTGCCCTGGAGGGTCCCTGATCTAAGGGTTCTCAAAACATGACCAGGATTGATGCTCCAAGAGCTGTCAGCAGGCCCTCTGGGTGCCCTTAATGAGGGGATTCATAGGGTCTGGTGGCCTCTCTGGCCTCAGTGCCCTAAGGAGCCTCTTTGTGCCACTGCTGCCTGTCCAGCCACCCTGTGCATGTTACCTGTATAGGACAGTCCCCAGCTGTCCTCATCCTTGCCCAGGAGGCTGCAGAACGTGTGGCGGTACTTGTCCAGATTGACATCTGATGTCCCAATTCCAACCATCTGGGAGGCAAGGCCAGGAAGAACACAGGCTTAGTGTCTTTTCAAGAAATAAAACACAACCAAGACTCCGCTTCTGGCTCTCCCTTCCTTTTCTTGGCTCAGCCCAAAACATCCAAAGGGGTTAGTGAAGCCAAGTCAGAAATTTGGGAAAGGGGCTAAAGGCTCCAACTCCAATTTCCTCTCCTAACTGAGGAGGCCCAGATGAACAAGGTCACTGTCCTGTTCACAGAATACCAGACTAGTGTAGGTTGTAGGCACCTTAAAGCTCATCTCATTCCATCTCCTGCTACGGACAGGGACACCTTCCACTAGACCAGGTTGCTTCAAGCCCCATCCAGCCTGCCCTTGGACACTTCCAGGGATGAGGCAGCCACAGCTTCTCTGCCCAACCTGTGCCAGGGCCTGCCCACCCTCACAGGGAACAATTCCTTCCCAATATCACATCTATTCTTGCCCTCTGGCAGTGGGAAGCTGCCTTGTCCCAAGTCCCTCTCCAACATTCCTGGAACCCCTTTAGGCTCTGAGAACTCCCCAGAGCCTTCTCTTCTCCAGGTGAACACCCCCATCTCTCCCAGCCTGTCTCCAGAGCAGAGGGGCTCCAGTCCTCAGAGCATCTCTGTGGTCTCCTTCAGACTCTCTTCAATAGGTCCATGTCTTTCCTGTGTTGGTTTCCCCACAGCTGGAGGCAGCTTTACAGGGGGGGGCCACCTGAGGGGGCAGAATCCCCCCCAACCCGCTGCCCACGCTGTGGGACCAGCCCAGGGCACGGGGGGTTTCTGGGTGCCAGCACTTACGGCCGGGGCACATCCAGCCTCTCCCCCACCAGCACCACCAAGGTCCTTCCCCTCAGCCCCACGTACCATGTCAGTGCCATACACCGGGGAGGTCATCTTGATCTCCCAGAAGTGCTGCCCATCTGCCAGCTCCTTGTTGCCACGGATGGCGGCAGTGCCACAGCTGTACTCCATGTGGAAGTTCACCTTGCGGTTGTCACACGTCAGCAGAGTGGCTGTTGACTTGTTCAGGTCATCCCACACCCAGTCGAAATCTGTTAAGGATCACAGAGAGGACAAGGATGGGCAGAGATCCTCAGGGAGAGATCCCCAAGCCAAAGCACAGGGGCACATTGTTTTGAAGCCCCGGTGGTGGTTTTACTTTTATTTTTTTATTGTTTAATAGGGTAATGTTAAGCTGTGCACATCAGAGTTGTCTGATGCCTGAACAGCGTCCTGCCATGGATGGTTCAGTGCTCCCAAGCTGTCAGCATTCTCCAGTCCCCAGTCTGGCTAACACAAGGCTCTGCAGATCCCACAGAGCCTTCCTTCTCCTTCCACTGCTCGTGTACTCAGGGGGTGTCTCCGCCACGCCACGGCTCTCAGCCAGCCTGGGTCCACTCTGTGCTCTGAGCACGCTGTGCCGGGCATCCCGCCAGCATTCCAGGGATCAGGAGAGCCATAAGCACTGGGGCCTGTTTCACTGGTGGCCTAAGCTGGATCGGAAAGCAGGTCCCCAGAGGTGAGCTCTGACGCCTTAACAGGTTCAGCTCTGAGCCCTGGAAACACGACAGCACGCACGGGCTGGTAATCCTCCCGCGTGGCCTCAGCATGGAAACAAAGGAGCAGCCCTGTGGGGCAGGGCTGTGGGGCACCGGGCAGGGCTGCGGCCCCCCACCCCCGGGCCCCTTACACTCGTCCTCCTCGCCGCAGCGGCAGTCGCGGGCGCGGTGCAGGCCGTGCAGGCTGGAGCAGAACGAGGCCTCGCTCTGGCTGTCGCAGTTGCAGTAGGACTCTCCCGTCACGGGGACGGCGCTGGGGATGGACGGAGACAGGGAGGAAAACTCCGGCTCCGAGTCAGAGTCGCTGTGCTGCTGGGAGAACGGGGGAGGTCACTGCCAGGCGTCCCCAGGCACAGCAAGCTGCGCTGGCAGAGCTGCCCAGGCTGCGTGGGCATAGCCCCAGGCTTGTTCCACATCACATGGAGGCTGTGCCCGTGGAATTACCCTACTCTGGGACATGGATAGTGTGTGCTGAACTGCAGGGACCTCTCAGCACTTAGAGCATGTGAATGTTCCTTGTGCCTTCCAGGGGCTGGAGCTGTCACAGCAGGGTCACAGCCCAAGTCTGCAACACGTACATTTTTAAGTGAACTGTGCTAAAGCTTTGGCTTTCAGTGGCAGGTTCCAGCCAGCTGGAGACCCCGGGCATGGCCTCAACAAGGCCAAGCACCTGGCTGAGCAGTGGGGGCAGAGAGGAGCCAGGGAGGCACAGAAGCCAAGGAGGTAAAGGGAGAGGAGCACAGAACAAAGGGGAGCCAGTTCAGCTCTTCAGACCAGTGCTGCAGACAGGCCACAGGGAACCCACTGCAGGATTATTTTCATCCATGAACACAAAAACTTGATTTACTGTTCTGCAGTGCCAGTAGACCAACATGTCCTTGCACTGGACACTGTGGGAGTCACAGTATCGTCTCACTCCTGTGTTACAGGAGGTTTGGTGTTGCCTAATGGGTTCTCTTACCACTGATTGCAGTGAGTTACTCTGGGTTTACACACTTCTCAGGTGTTATTCCTCCCCATGGCAAACGTTGTAAGAGGTATTTAAAAAACAAAACTCCTTGTTCTTGGAGCTATGTATAAAAAAGGGAATTGAATTACTTGGGCTTACACATGCCCTGCCCAGTCCTCCTCCTCTGGTCTGGAGTCTCAAGAGCTTGGGTTCTGTCTTCGCTAACTTCTAACTTCCCTAACTACTGCCACCTGGAAATCCAGTCTTTCCCATGACTGCAGGAACAGAAACCTGCTCTGCCTGCAGAGAAAAGGCTTGTTTTCTGGAGCACGGAGCCTGGGTTTGGACATTGTGCTCTGGCAGTGGCCTCATGGATTCAGCCTGGCTCTGAAGCTTCTGGAGCAGCTCCTTGTGTGCTCACCACTGCACAGGGAACTCAACTCACACACTCAAGAATGGGGGGAAGGAGTGAAGGATGGTGGAGGTGAATTGAGGTCATTCCTCACAGTGTTTTAGTGACTGTTCCTCCTGCTGTGCTCCCATCTCCAGCACACCTGGAGGTCCATGTTACAGAGCAGGAAACGTGCAGGAATTTAAGTCTCAAGGCACCTGAGCCTGTAACTTCATGGGCTGAAGCCACCCTGCTGCCTTCACCACCATCTCCCAGCCCCACACGGTCCAGGAGGGAGCACAGCTGGCTTAGGGAACTGGTCCACTTCAAACACGTACCTAGAGCTCTACTTTCAAAAGGCTATTTAAAAATATTGCATATACTTTTTGTATGACTGTTATTGACACACCCATTCTACGCTTAAACAAGCATTTCACTTACACAGAATCTCAGAATATGCTGAGCTGGAAGGGACCCACAAGGCCCATCAAGTTCAACCCTCAGCCCTGCACAGGACCATCCCCAGGAGTCACCCCCTGTGCCCCAGAGGATTATCCAAACACTCCTGGAGTTCTGGCAGCCTTGGTGCTGTGCCCACTGCCCTGGGGAGCCTGTTCAGTGCCCACCACCCTCTGGGGGGAGAGACTCTTTCTAATATCCCGCCTGACCCTGCCCTGACACAGCTCCAGCCATTCCCTGGGGGCTGTCCCTGGTCCCCACAGAGCAGAGATCAGTGCCTGCCCCTCCTCTGCCCCTCCCCAGGGAGTTGGACCCACAATGAGGTCTCCCCTCAGTCTCCTCTTCTCTAGCTGAACACACCAAGTGCCCTCAGCCGCTCCTCACACACTGCCCCTCAGGGCCCTTCCCCATCTCCACTGCCCTCCACTGGACACTCTCCACTGGCTCAGTGCCCCCCAGCCCAGCCTACCTGCCCGTCCGAGTCGTACCCCCAGCCGCGTGTGCCGGCCCTGCCGTCGGCCTCGCGCCGGACCCCGCTGAGGACGAAGTGCCAGGCGCGGCTGCTGCGCGGGCGCCGTGCCATGGTGCTCCTGGAGAGGTAGGCTGGGGACAAGGGACAGGTTACACGGGGCTGCCTGTGCCACGGCCACTCCTGGGCTGGGCAACCCCCGCACCCCTCACTGGACCCTCCCAAAGGGATCAGCACGAGTCTCGTCTGCGTGGCCCCATCAGCAGATCGACCCATGCAGAGGAGGTTCTGACCCCATGAAAAGCCTCTGCAAACTTTAACCTGCTCCTCCACGCAGGGTCAACTTCTCCCCGAGCCCAGGTGTTCAGTTGGCCCCCAGAAATGACCCCAAGTCCTGGCAGTAGCAGCAGCTGTCCCTCTGCAGGACATGGATTTAGCATCCATGGATCCAGACCCCACTCTGCTGCGAAGCCTCAGGGTTGTCAGAATCACAGAATGTTTGGGTTGGAGAGACCTTAAATCTCATCCTCTTTCACTCCCTGCCATGGACACCATCCACTAGACCAGGTTGCTCCAAGGCACAGCCTCCCTGGTGCTGAGTGACCTCAGACAGCTGCCCTGGCCCACCCACACCCCTGCAGGGCTCTATCTGCAGGGAAGTGTTTGTCCAGCTGCAGCTGGGGGAAAAGACTCTGCTCTCAGCATCCAGGGTGGGGAAGAACTCGCTGGAAGGAACCCAGCCCTGTCACAGACACGTCCTGACTTGCCCCAAGGACAGGGACAGAAGGGAAGCAGCCAGCTCTCCCCACAGCGAGCAGTGACCTTGTTCACATTCCCAGAGGCCCCTTCCCTGTGCACAGCCTGACATCCCACACCAGCCCCTGCCACCACACGAGAGTTCCACTGGATGTGACAGGGAAGCCTTCCAATACCATTTTCCTGAAGTTTATCTTTGCAGGGATCCACGTCCCACCAGGAGACTTCACAGGGGTGTAACCCTCCACCCATCTCTTGGGCCTCCTCCTTCAGCTCAGCCTCTGGGGCTGCAGATGCTGCAGATCTGCTGTGGCTCAGCCCCGAGACAGGGCTGCCAGGAAGCTCCTGTCCCTGTTCCTCCTGTGCCTCAGCCCCAAGCTGGGCTGGCAGTTCCTGGAAAAGCAGGACAGGCCCAGCCACGGCCAGCTGTGCAGGTGGCCACAGATGCCCTGAAGGGCTCTGGGCATCCCACCTGCCAAAATCAGACAGCCCACAGCCCTGTCAAGCACAGGCGTGCTGGGGAAGCACCTAAAACCCCCCCAGAAACTTGCTCCAGCCCTGCAGAGCAGCCACAGCACCCCAACAGCACTGCTCTGCTCCCCCAACCCTCCCCAGGGCCGGGCTCACAGTTGGGAGTCCCACTGATCCAGCACCGAAGGGAGAGGCACTTGTGGAATTGTTACGGTTGGAAAAGTCCTCCAAGATCACCGAGTCCAACCCCTCCCCCAGCACTGCCAAGGCCACCTCTAACCCATGTCCCCAAGTGCCACATCCACGTGGCTTTTAAATCCCTCCAGGACGGGGACTCCACCACTGCTCTGGGCAGCTGTGCTAGGTTTGACCACCCTTTCAATGAAGAAATTTTCCCAATATCCAATATAAACCTTCCCTGGCACAGCCTGAGGCCGTTTCCCCTCCAACGGCAGCAGAGCCCGACGCCCACCCGGCTCCCCACTCCTGGCAAGGACTTGCAGAGCCAGAAGGTCCCCCCGAGCCTCCTTTTCTCCAGGCTGAGCCCCCCCAGCTCCCCCAGACGCTCCTGCTGCTCCAGCCCCTCAACGTCCGTCCTGTCCGAGGGGCCCAGAACTGCCCCTAGCAGTGTCGGCACAAGGCCGGGGACTGTCCCGGTCCCGCGGCCGCTCCAGTGCCGGCAGAGAACGCAGTTCGCCCGCGGAGGGGCCCGGGCCCCACCGATGCCTCATCGGGCCCCGCACGATGCCCGCGCCCGGCCCGGCCCGGCTCCCTGACCGCGGGGCAGCCGTTCCGCTGAGGGCGGGCCCTGGAGCTCGGGCCGGACCAGGCCAGGCCGCCGCGCTTGAGTTTCACAGCACGGGCCCGGCCTGAGCCAAATCCCAGCCCTCACCCGTCCACGGCGCCCGGCCCGGTCCCACTTCCCGGTCCCCAGTCCCCGCTCACCGCCCGGCCCGGCCCCGCCGCGCTCTGACCTACTTTCCCCACCCGGGACATAAACAATCCTCTCCGGGCACCACCCCCGGGCGTTCATTGGCTGCGTCCCCGCCTCCCGCCATTGGCTGAGCGCCCTGTCATTCATAGACGGAGTGGTGGGCGGGGCGATGTCCGAGGGGAAGCCCCTTCCTATTGGCTGTGCCCCTTGTCAATCCTCAGGGAGCAGCGCCATTGGGCGGCC
>VXAU01002236.1:217464-249863 GCA_013399695.1 Formicarius rufipectus
TGACCCAAACCCCAGCCCTCCCCCGTCCCCGGCGCCCGGCCCGGTCCCACTTCCCGGTCCCCAGTCCCCGCTCACCGCCCGGCCCGGCCCCGCCGCGCTCTGACCTACTTTCCCCACCCGGGACATAAACAATCCTCTCCGGGCACCACCCCCGGGCGTTCATTGGCTGCGTCCCCGCCTCCCGCCATTGGCTGAGCGCCCTGTCATTCATAGACGGAGTGGTGGGCGGGGCGATGTCCGAGGGGAAGCCCCTTCCTATTGGCTGTGCCCCTTGTCAATCCTCAGGGAGCAGCGCCATTGGGCGGCCNTCAGGGGGAAACGGGGAGCGGCCGAGGAGAAAGGGGGACCTGCCGGGGAGGAACCGGGACCGGCCGGAGGGAAACGGGGAGCGGACGGGGGTAATGAGGACCCGCGGAGGCGGAACGGGGACCCGCGGAAGAGGAGCCAGTATCGCGGGGTCCGGCCTGTGGGCCCAGCCCGCCTCGCGGAGTTGTCCCGCCCGGACTGAGCGGGCCCGGTGTGGATCGGGACCCAGTGCCGGGCCCGGATCCCGGGCAGGGTTCCCTGGGCCTGGGCCACGGTTACCAGGGGTGCCGCCGAGTAACCGGGCCCTACTGGCGGCACCGGGCCGGGGTCCCGGGAGCGCCGCGCCCCGTCCTGCCCGCCCCCTTCCCCACCGCCCGGCCCGGTACCGTCGGCGGAGGCGCGGATGAGTTCGGCCATGCTGCGGGCGGGTTCCATGCCCGGGGCCGGTGGCTGAGCTCAGAGCAGATCCTGGAGCGCTGACAGCACGCAGGGACTGCGGGGAGGATGGAGAGCAGCAGGGGAGGGTGGCAGGAAACGACCGGGATGACACTGAAGGAAGGAAACGCCAAGGGCCTGAGCTCACCCGCACCCCCGGGCTCAGCCTGGCCGGGCCCGGGGGCGTTCACGGATTTGCTGCCCAGTTGTCACTTTGGTCATCGGGACAGGCCCTTTTTCCTCACAGAATGTTCACTGCCGTTGTTCTTACTGTCCTCTTTCTGATGGCAAAAAGGCTGCGACACGTTTTCCCTTACACTGAGGGCAGACCTCATGGGCGGCTGCAGCTCCACCTCTGCTCCCTGTGACCAGTGACAGAACGCAGGGAATGACTGGAGCTGTGCCAGGAGAGGGTCAGGGTGGATTTCAAGGAAAGGCTCTTCCCCTAGAGGTGGTGAGCACTGAACAGGCTCCCCAGAGCAGTGGGCACAGCGCCAAGGCTGCCAGAGCTCCAGAAGCATTTGGACAACGTTCTGAGGGATGGGATTGTTGGAGTGTCTGTGCAGGGCCAGGAGTTGGACTGGATGGTCCTTCTGTGTCCCTTCCAGCTCGGCATATCCCATGATTCCATGATACCCTTCAACCAGACTGGGGCAGTGACAGCTGCTGTCACCTCAGCAGAAGACACTCTGATGACTCCTTATTGTTCCCCTCAGAGAGAAGCACCAACCTGCTGGGGGTGAGGCACATCCTGCTCGTGCTCTCAGGGAAGGGTGGTGTGGGCAAGAGCACCCTCTGCACGGAGCTGGCGCTGGCGCTGCGGCACCGTGGGCACAGGGTGAGTGGGGCTGGGGCAGCTCTGCCTGCCCTCCCCAGCCTCCAGCTGGGCTGGCCTGTGCTCGTGCTCTCGATCTCTGTGTGTCCTGTGGGGGCTCTTTATGGAAATGCTGTTTGTGTAGTGGTTCTGGGGGTTCTTCTGTGTTTGCAGGTCACTGGATCAGGTAAGTGCAGATCATTTCTCTTTCATCCAAGAGACTGAAATCACTCAATGTTTACTGTTGGTTTGGAAACACTGACAAATTACTTGGCTGGTTTGTGGTTTAAGCCACTCCCTCTGTGGGGTGAGGTGGATAAGCTGAAGGACACTGTGACAGTGGAGACAAAAGGGAATTGTGTGGGCACAAGACAGGCTGAATTCCCTGAGGGCCTTTTTAAGGGCTCTGTGCAGCCAATGCCACTTGGATTGTGGTATAAGGATCTCCCCAAAGTGCCTGGAAACAGCCAGGAGATGCTCCTGGGGAGCAGAAGACTGGGGGTGCAGTCACACTTAAAGCAGTCCTTTCAGTCTGTGTTTAAAATGTGGCAGTGGGCAACCCAAATTTGGGGGCTGCCTCCCCCTGCCCAGGGAGGGAGCCTCGGAGCTCTGAGCCCACCCGGTCTGAAGGGCTCTGCTGGTCCCACAGGTGGGGATCCTGGATGTGGACCTGTGTGGGCCCAGCATCCCCCGCATGCTGAGAGTGCAGGACAGGGCTGTGCACCAGTGTGACAGTGGCTGGGTGCCCGTGTTCGTGGGCCACGACAGCGGCATCGCCCTCATGTCTATCGGCTTCCTGCTGGAGCGGCCGGATGACGCCGTGGTGTGGAGAGGACCCAAGAAAAATGGTAATGTTGGGCTTTGCTGCTGGTGAAGCCTTCCCTGAAACCTTCTGGGAACCCTCCTGGAGGCGGTGCTGCTCCTGGGCAGGTCATTCCTTGGGGAACAAGGCTCCTGTTCTGCAGGAGTGGGTTCAAATCATTGAGATGGGGAGAGTGCAGCATGTGTTGTGCTGATAAATTGCCCTGCCCTTGCTCCCCGGGTCCTTGTCACCCAGGGAACTTCTCAGGCCCTGTCCCATGGCTCCCAAGGCACCTGTTGTGTGGGGTTTTTATCTGCCCCTTTTATTTCCACAGCTATGATCAAACAGTTTGTCACTGACGTGGCCTGGGGAGACCTGGACTTCCTCATCGTGGACACTCCACCAGGCACGTCCGATGAGCACATCTCCACAGTGGAGGCCTTGAGGCACTACAAACTGTTTGGAGCAATCCTGGTCACAACACCCCAGGTAGGACAGGGAGGCTGGAGTTCCTGAGCAGGCATCTGTCTCTGGGAATGGTCTGGGGGGGGAATATTCCCCCCAGGTGGGCGTTTGCACAAGGGTGTCTGTGGCTGGTTGTTCTACCCATCTGCTTCCCACTTGATCGTCATCTGCTCTGGAGCCACAGTCGCTGTGGGCAGAGGGACACCCCCGTTGCTGGTGTTCTGTCCCCAGGCCGTGTCGGTGGGGGACGTGAGGCGGGAGCTGACGTTCTGCAGGAAGACGGGGCTGCGTGTCCTGGGCGTCGTGGAGAACATGAGCGGCTTCGTGTGCCCCCACTGCTCTGTGAGCATGCTGACCTCCCCAGGCTGCTGGGGACCCTTCCTCGGGGTGGTGTCCTGGGGAATGCCACGAGGGTCGTGCTGTGGGGGAGGTGCTGCCTCCTCTGTGTGCCAGCTTTGGGAAAAGCCACTGGCTCTGCTGTCCTGAGAACTGGGAGTGGGCGAGGGTGCAGGCCCAGAGGGTGGAGTGGAGCTGGCTCTGCTCAGGTGCTGCAGCACCTGTCCAGTGTGACAGAGCTCTGGAATTTATGACTCTCTGCTGTTCTTCCTCCTCCAGGAGTGCACAAACATCTTCTCCAGAGGCGGAGGGGAGGAGCTGGCCAAGCATGCTGGGGTGCCCTTCCTGGGTAGGTGGCCTCTGGAGCAGGGCTCTGCTTAGGGGTGATCTTGTGGTGCTGTGGGAGAGTTGAGTGCAGAGCAGCAGCAGCACAGGGCAAGAGGGCTGCACTCCAGTCCCCATGAGCCCTGGGCAGAGCTGGGGCATGGGTCGTGCTTTGTTCCTCTGCCATCCCAGCTGCTCACAGTGGGCACCTGGCTGGAGCAGATGGGGTGGTGCCAGCAGCCTGCTCTGCCTGCTGACATCATAGTGACAGGGTAAACAAACCTGGAGCTGCCCAAAAACCATGTTGGAATGTTCTGGAGCCTCTCTGAGAAATGGGGGCTGAGGGCTGAACCTTGCTCTTGGGCAGGGCTGGGGTCTGGGCACTGGCCACCTCTCCTGAAGCACTTGGGGTGGGGTCTTGGACCCAAAGGAAGTAGTTGCATGTGAGAATTAGCTCCTGGAGAGCTCAGGGAGGGCAGTGGTTTCTTTTTCCTACTTCTCCTGGAGTTGTCTCTGACAGTGTATTTCTTTAGCCCTGACTCCCAATCTTTGCCATACAATGACCAAGCACTCACTCTCCCCAATCCTGTCCCACAGGCTGTGTTCCTCTGGACCCCCAGCTCAGCCAGAGCTTGGAAGAAGGCAGAGACTTTACCCAAGAGTTTCCCAAGAGCTCTGCCTTCCCTGCCTTGGCTCACATCGCCCAGCAGATCTTGGATGCATCACAGCAGAGCTCCTGAGGAAGGTGTAGAACTGGACTGTTCCTGGCCGAGCCCTGAGCCAGCAGGGAGGGGCACTCAGGAGCTCATTAGGTCTGAAACTGTCTCACTGCGGGGTGGGGGAGGGAGGGGAAGCACAGATTCCTGCTGCTCATGGCAGTCCCAAAAGGGGTGTAGTGCTCCATCCCCTTGGATCCAAAGACACTGGAGTTGCGGTGGCAAGTGGCTGTTCTTCCCTCAATGAACCCACATGGCACCAGTGATCGGGATCATGGTTGCACATGCTGCTGCCTCCTCCTGCTTTCCCTGTGGGATGGATTCCACGGTCCTTGGTTCAGTGATGGATTCCACAGTCCTTGGTTCAGTGGCTGAGTCATGCTGGATGCTCCCTGTGGGCTCAGGCCAGGCCCCCGTGCTCGGGACTTGTGGTTTGCTGGTTCCTGGTGAGGACACGGCGTGTGCTGCACGTGAGGGAACATCTCCAGGAGCTCTCCTGCCCGTGAGATCTGCATCCCGTCACGCTGGAAACAAGGCCTTGGGTCTGCTGGGGGTTATGTGACTCAGGAATACTTTTAAAGGGTCCAGGCAGTAAACACCTTTCTTAAATCCAGGTCTGTGACTTCTGTTTTCCCATGGAAAGCCATGGAAAAGGCCTCACTGTAGGTCTGAATGTTGGTGTTGCGAGCACTTCATGTACATCCAGGTACTTCCTGGTTTTCCCTTGTTTCCTTTCTGGAATTCAGCTAAATCACTCTTCTGTAACAGCTTCAGGTTCCATCCTGTCCCTTGTCTCGCTGTGGGCTGTCCCTAGCAGTCCTTCATGGGATGCCTTGCCATGCCTGTTTTTCATCCCCCTTGCCACACTTGGGGCTCCTCCATGTCCCCACATGGTTTGTGCTTCATTGCTCCAAGTGTCCTGTTCCGTGGACCCTTGTCATGGGCTGCTGCTCCCCTGGGACCTGCCCTGCTCTTGCAGGCTTGAGTTAAGCTGGGGAAGCAAGTGGATAAGCATCTTATCTCCCTCCCTCCTGGACGCTGAGCCCCTCCTGCCTCCCTCCCTCCCTCTCCATGTCTGGGACTTGCCCTCACAGTGAAGTTTCAGGAAGACAGGAAACTCTTGGATTCCCACTAACCAGGCTGGATTATAGCAGTCAGCTGTTGCTTGGAGGAAAGCAGGAGCACCATCCACCCCTGCTCCCACTGTGCCTGTGGGACCCACACCTGGCCAGGTTTCCCCATGTGCAATTTTCCAGGAAAATTTTACCTGATCTTTGAACACTTGGATTTGGAGAGCCAGGAGCAGTGCTAGAGTCTGACAGGACTGTTGGCTTCTGAGGGGTGTCCAGGGACCTCTTGCTCCCTCCCAGGCCACAGGTCACCCACCCAGAGCTTGTGGGAAATACTGTGAGATCTTCACCACCCCCTTCAGGACCTGCTCCCCTCCCCCTGGTGGGCTCTGGGTAGAGTGCCTGGGACTCTGCACTGCTCGGCCTTGGGGGGCTCTGGGCAGAATCCCCAGCTGGGGGCAGCACAAGCTTTGGAACAAATGTACTTACAAGATGGGTTGCAATAGCTCCAAAGGTTTATTTGTCTGCTGCCGTTTATCAGGTGAGTGACGTGTGGCTTTCTGCTGCTGCAAGGAATCATTAAAGCAAGTCCTCTGCCCCCTTCCCTAAACTCCAGGGGGCTTTTAGGATTTCTCCACTGCTCTGTGGCAGGAGGATGCTTGGTTTTGTCCCACAGAAGTCCTGGCCTGGGCAGGGATGCCCCTTGCTAGGGCTGCAGGCTGGGGGTGCAGCGTTCCTCCATCCTGGAGGCTCAGAGATGCTCCTGCTGGGAACAACGGGGGGCTGCTATTTAAATATTAAAGAGCTGAACCGTTCAGTTTGAAGCCCAGGGGCTGGTGTCTGTTCAGCATTGCCTGGGCATGAGTCTCCTTGTGGTGGCAGCTGGAGATGGTGGCAAAGTTGGGGTGGCCACAGAGCCCCAGGTCCTGCTGCTGCCCCGGGCCAGGCCAGGGAGGGGGCAGGTGAGGATGCCCCACCGGGAGCTGCTCCTCCCCTGCGAGGGGCCGGCACAGCTCAGCACTGAGCAAAGCTCTCCTCGGTGGTGTCCCGGAGGTCCAGGCCTGCCACGGCCGGGGGGTGCAGGCAGGTGAGGTTGTTGTAGGTGTACACGGGCACGTGGGTGTCGTCCCCCTCGGCCACCGACTGCACGAAGCGCGGCACCACCGCCGGGTGCTGCAGGGAGAAGTCCCGCAGCCCCTTCAGGGAGCAGTTGCAGTGCCAGTTGTTGCCCCCCAGCCACAGCTGCTCCAGGGTGAAGGGAGGGCACAAGAAGGCCACAGAGAAGGTCTCCAGGGAGTTGTTCCTCAGGCTGAGGTACCGCAGGTTGGCCAGGGGGGAGATGATGGTGTTGTCCAGTGTCTTCAGCTGGTTATGGGAGAGGTCGAGCCAGAAGAGTCTCTGGAGCGGGCTGAAGGTGTCCTGGGAGATCTCAAGGAGTTGGTTGGAGGAGAGGAAGAGGTACTCCAGGTTGCTCAGACCCATGAAGAGCTGGGGTGAGAGGTGGCTCAGCCTGTTGTGCTTCAGGTCGAGCTCCAGGAGCTCGTGCAGTTCACTGAAGCTCTGGTCTTCGATGAGGGAGATGCTGTTGTGCTGCAGGAAGAGCCGCCGGAGGCTGGAGAGCCCGGAGAAGGTGTTTGCCCGGATCCTGCCCATGCAGCTGTGCTCCAGGTGGAGGCTGTGCAGCTTGGTGACCCCCTTGAAGACAAAGTCAGGGAGGACTTTGATGCAGTTGGCAGACAAGTGCATCACCGCCACGTTGTACAGCCCCAGGAAGGCCCCAGCCCTGATGTCCTGCAGCTGGTTGTTGTTGAGGCTGAGGACCTCCAGCTGCCCCAGCCCCTCAAAGGTCCTTTCTGCCAGGCTCCGGATCCTGTTGTGCCCCAGCTGCAGCTCCTCCAGGAACTGGAGGTCTTTGAATGTCCTGGGCCTCAGGCTGGTGATGGAGTTGGTGGACAGGCGCAGGACGTGCAGGCTCAGGAGGCCCAGGAAGGTGTCCTCGTACAGGGAGACGAGCCGGTTGTGGGACAGGTCCAGCCACCGCAGGGACTTCATGCCCATGAAGGCACGGGGGGCAATGGCATTGATCTGGTTGTGGTTCAGGTACAGCTTCTGCAGCTTCTGCAGCTTGACAAAGATATTGATCTTGATGCCCTTGAGCGCGTTCCCGCTCAGGTCCAGCTCCTTCAGCTCGGTGAGGCTGCAGAAGAGCTGGTGCTGGAGGTAGGGGAGCTTGTTCCCAGCCAGGATCAGCTCCCTCAAGTTGGGCAAGTCATGGAACACCTTGTCGGGCAGGACCACCAGCGAGTTCCAGCCCAGGTTCAGGTACCAGAGGTTGGAGAGCCCAGCGAACAGCCCTTCCTCCACCTTGCTGAAGTGGTTGTTGTTGAGGCTGAGGGAGACGAGGTTCTGGGTGTGCAGGAAGGTGTGTGGAGCCAGGTGCTTGAGGCGGTTGCGCTCCAGGTGCAGGTGGTAGAGGCTGCGCAGCCCATGGAAGGCGTGCTGCTCCACGCTGGCCAGCTGACTGCTCTGCAGGTCCAGGAAGTCCAGGCCCGACAGGTTCCTGAAGGCAGCGGCCGGCAGGAGGGTGAAGTTATTGCCATCCAGCCACAGAGCCTTGGCGTTGGGGGGCACGTCCTCGGGCAGGCGCGTCAGGTTGCGGGCGCTGCAGAACACGTTGAGCTCCTCGCTGTAGTCGTCCAGGCTGCAGGCACAGGGGCTGGGGCAGCGCGAGGGGTCCGCATCCCCCTGCTCCTTCGGGGGGTCCCCCCCGGCGGGCTGGGAGGCAGCAGCCAGCAGCAGGGCCAGGGGGAGCAGGAGGGGGATGCCTGCTGTGGGGTGGGGAGAAAAGGGGTCAGTGCGGGGCTGTGGCTGCTCTTGGGGACCCCCTTGGGACCCTCCTGCTGGGTGCCTGCACTGCTGGTGTTGGGGGGTGGATCCCAAGCCCTTGCACACACAGAGCAGCTGCAGAAGTTTTCAGAGGTGGGATCACCCCCCGTTCCTGCCACAGCTCAGATGCCTCAGATATGTGGACCCCCAAAATTCATCTCTATGTTGCAGCAGCTTCTCCCTTTCTTGGGGAAAGACCCCGAGTCCCATCTCCTCCTTCCTCCTCAGCTGCCCCCCCTTAACCTGCTGTTCCTGAGAGCTGAGGGCACTCTGCGCTTCAGCCCCTGCCCATCCCTGCAGCCCCCAACCAGGTTCGGGCTCTGCCCTACAGCCCCTGCCAGCCCCTCAGGCAGCTCGGGGGCCCCCCGAAGTGTCTTATTCGCTGTGGAGAAGGAGAAGAGCGAAGGGTGACGGAGCCCCAGCAGAGTTGGAGCGTGTGCCCCCAGCCCCAGCCTGGCCCCGGGGCAGGTTCCCCAGCCTCACCTTTGCCTGCGCTCATGGCGAAGGGCAGGGCAGCTCCTGCTCCCGCGGCGCTCTCCGGCCCCGAGGGATGGATGGAGCAACCACCTTGACGCCTGTCCAGCCGCCCGCCCGGCCGGGCTTAACCCCACTGCTGCTGGGCTGGGGCTGGCCGAGCCCCCGGCACAGCCTGCCCGGGGCCGCTGTCCCCGGCATGGGCTCCTCCTGCCCTGCCTGGTCTGCAGCTGCCTTTAGGGCAGCTCGGGAAAAGGGCGTGGAGCGAGATGTCCAGGAATCCGAGGGAGTGGGAATGGGGATCCTGCCAGAGATGGGGTTGTGTGGGCAGTGAGTGTGGAGGGAGGGATGAGGCAATCTCACAGGGCTGACCCTGCCCTGACCTCCTGGAGGGTCCTGAGCAGCTGCACTGGCCCTTCCCTGCGTGCCTGCCCTGCTCTGCCAGGGATGCCCTGGGATAAGCCCTGACAGAGGGTCCCCGTGCTGCACCAGGACCCAAAAACCACACCCTGGGGCTTGGAGCATCTGTAGTACACAGAGATTAGAGGTGTGGGTTCATCCTTAGTGTGAGATGGGCTGAAACACCTGAGGGTTTATGGTGGGAAATGAGAATGGGAAAAAGCTCTTCTCTGTATGGCACTGAAAACGTCAGGACTGAGCCCCCAGACCCCTCCTGTGGGTATATCTTGCCTTATGGGTGGTGATGGTGCCGGAAGCACCACAGGCTTGGCTTGGTGTTTTTGTGCCAAAGGGGAAGCAGAGAGCAAAGCCGGGGTCCCACAGGTGAGGTGGTGGCTGAGAGGCTCCCCTGGCTCCCCAACAAGCTCTGCTATGGTGGGGTGATGGTGGGTAGTGCTCAGGGCTGGCAGATCACACCCTCCCCCTGGCAGCTCATCAAAACCACTCCGGGGAGGCCAGTGACCTCAGCCTGTGTTCCAGGTCATTTCTCCAACACAGGTCCTGTGGAATCTTTTACCAGTTTCCAGGAAAGAAAGAAAAAGAAAATGCCCCAGCAAGAGGAGCCTCGTGGCCATCGACTGCTAGATGGAAAAGCCAGGGCCAACCCTTCCCCGTGTCCTGGTAGCCCCATTCCTCCCTGAAGATGCACCAGGCTGGCACCCTTCCCATCCACACCTCCAGGAACAGGTATTTCCCACCGGTGTTGCTCTTCCCAGCCCTAGTTCCCTCCGTGCTGCTCCATGAGCTGGAGGTGGAGTAGGGGTGCTCTTCATCACCAGTCCCATGCCTTGGGCATCCACATGGGAGCCTGGCCTCTCCCCCAGCTCCAGTTCCCACCAGGCTGGTTTGGGAAGTGGAGATGGAGCAGGAAAGCTGTCCACCACCACTCCCATGCCATGAGATCCCCCACCATGCCCATTCCCCTGGACTCCTGGTGTCTCCCCCCAGCTCCACAGGTCCCATCTCAGCTCTCGTCACTGAGCTCGGGCAGTTCCGTGCCCATGGGAAGAGGTTTTGGAGAGAGACATCCAGGCTTCAGCCTGGCAACACAACTTTCCCACAGGCACTGCTTTCTCCCTTCCCTTTGGCCCCGAGTGGCATTCTCCTCCTCCTCTATTTTAATCCTCTCTTCTGGGAATTTATAGATCAGAAGGGAGAAATGAGGGATGGGGATACACACACCCACTATTAGGCACTGAGCACATATTGACACAAGGTGTAATCAATCTGGAGACTAAAAAGAGCTGAACCAGCATGGCTCAGGCAGCCAAAACCCACAAACCGATTTGGGAAGTTTAAACGAGCCCTGCCTGTGGCTGGGAGCGGGTTTATCCTGCCTCCAGCAGCCCTCTCTGGGAAAATATCTAATGAGATGCAATAGGAAAATATAGGGTCAATAAGCAAATCCTTTCCCAGTGTGGCTGTGGCGCAGGGAGGAGCTGGACCCATCTCCACCTTTGAAAAGATCCTTGAGGTGTCTCCTCTAGACCTGTCTCCACCTTTAAATCTTCCCAAAGACATCTCCTCCAGACATGTCCCATCTCCTGTGGCAGAAGATGCTGCAACCCCGTGGGTGTTGGTCCCTCCAACGTCCCCAAGAGTCCATCCTGTGCACCTGGACGTCCACCTGCCTGGTGTACCATGGCTCCACAGCCACCACGGGGGTCTCCTTTGGGTCTCCATCATGGATGTCCTCCTCCCACCGTGTCCCTGGCCAGTGTGGATCTCCCTACCTGATCCCCCATCATTTCAGCTCCAGCAGATAATCTCCCTGGCCGGGACCAAAGTCTGAGCCGCCTCCCCTTGTTGCCATGGAGAAGGCTGTAATGGTATTAGGAAAAGCAGCAAAATCATAAAAAAGTGGTGTTAAAACCTATTTAAACTCTAACAAATCATTTACCTTCCCCAGCAGCCCTCCTGTGCCTGCAGGTCCCTTCCCAGGGACTTTTCCAGTCCCTGTATGTGGAAAATGCCACCAGTTGTCCCTGGCTCCTTGTTGTGGCTGAAATGGGGAGGGACTGGTGCTGGTGGCTCTGCCAGGTCTGCTGTGGGACTCCAGGAGCTCCCTGGTCCATCCCCACACGCCAGGGTGAGTGACCAGGGACAGCTCTGGATACCAGCAGGGACAGCACCAAGGTAGGCTGAGCCCTGAGGGGACGAGGGATCTGACACGTGTGGTGTTGTCACGGCTGAGTTAAGGGAGTATTTTTAGCAAATCTTGCCAAATATTGTCCCTGTCTGGAGGAGACCATCTCACGTTGCCAGGGCAACCAGCGCTCCTGCTCCTCATCCCCAACCAAAACTGTGCCAGTACTGATGCTACTGCCCAAGAGAGCTGGGATGGGTGACACCAGCACCCCAGAGCTTGTGCCACTCTCTTGGGGGCACCAGCAAGGACCAAGCCCCAGGGGTTGGGCTTTGCCTGTTGCTCACAGGCCACCGATGTTTCTGACCATCCTGCTCCTTGTCACTGGAGGTGGGACCATGGGAGTTGGGGCAGAGGGGTCTGGCAGCTGCTGGCAAAGGTGCCTATGGGCATCACCAAGTGTCAGTTCCTGCCTTGCCATGGCTGCTGGGAAAGTTGGGAAAGGTGCCGGATGCGCTGGTGACTCTCAGGGAAGCCAATTACAGTGCTGGTGGCTCACGTGGCCACGTGAAACCACATCAACACCAGCCTGGCCAGACTAGTCGGACTGGGACAGGCAAGGACATCCCCAAGGCATGACTCAGGGTGATCAGGGCCATTGCTGGAGGCACAGATGGAAAAATTCCCAAACACTGAGGTCTGGGGAGAAGAAGAAGCCTGGGGAGCAGGAGGTTGGAGGCGCATGGGGACAGGGAATAGCAGGAAAGCCTTTTTCAGCAGTGGCTGCCAGTCACAGCTGGATTTGGGGAGTCAACAGAGAGATGAGAGGCAGCCACCCTGCCTAAAGAGCACAAGGAGGAAAGGCTGGGAGAGCTGGGGCTGTTCAGCCTGGAGAAGACCTTCTGGCAGCCTGGCAATACTTAAGGGGACTTGGAAGAGCAACAGCAAGAAGCTTTTCCGCCAAGACCTGTCTAGACTGGAGAAGAGATGATGGTTTTAAGCTGGGAGACAGTGGATTTAGTTTGGATATAGAGAAGATGTGTTGGGTGGGGATCAGTGGGTGCCTGGTCGGGGGGGTGCCACAGCTGGGCACCTCTGTGCCTCCGAGCAGGTGACCTGCTGCGGGCTGCTCCCACCACACCAGGCATCGCAGTGCTGCACCGGCCTCCCAGCAGGAATCTGCTGGATCCAGGCGCGGGTGCAAACTCCCTTTGCTGGCGCTGGAAGCCAGATGGAGCCAGTCTCTGCGCTCAGGCGGCCCCTGCGGAGGCTCCGGAGCCGGCGGGGGCTGCGCGCCCCGCTCCGCCCGCGGTGCCCTCGCCGTGCGCGGCCCCAGCAAGAGCCGGAGGGGCCGGAGGGGAGCTGACAACGAGCAGCGGGATCGGCCCGGCGGGCTGCGGGCTCCGAGCATCCCACCGTTTTCCCCTTTTGCTCCCGTGGGTTTGGGAGCGTTTTCCCATCTCGGAGCTGCATCCCCGGGGAGGGATTGGCACGATGGTGATCCGACCTCCACAGCTGCTGTGGGGAGGGTGTCCTGGAAGGGGCAGGTCAGACAGGGCATTCCGAGGGGTGGACAAAACATGTGCTTTCTGTTTGGTTTCACTCCGGAGCGGGCACGGAGATTTGGGGCTAAACCCTCGTTTCCCAGCCCAATTTTGCTATTGGTGGTGTTGGCCAGGGCAAAATTATCTTCATTTTCTCAAACCATGGGAAAAGTCAGCATTGTCCTTCCTGGTATGGCACCTGCCACGGAGGTGAGTTTGCATAAATAATACCATATTTGCATATATGAACTGTCCTCTGCCAGGTGAGATGGGCACCCCTGGGGATCTGGGAGCACCTGGCTGTGTCACCGTGATGGGCTGGCCTGTTTGCCTTCCCAAACCTTGTGTCCCAGGGTCTGGGTGCCCATCCTTGGTGGGGCTGAGGCCCCTCAGGACACAGCGTGTGCCCAGGCAGTGGAGCTGCTGCTCAGCTCCTCCCTGTACCCGAGCCCCCTCGGAGCTCCTGAGCCCCCTGGGCAGTGGGCGGGCTGTGAATTTGGCTTTCAGCTCCTTGGTGGGTGTGAAGAGACTGTGAATTCTCATCAGCACTTTCATTACCTTAATAAAATTACTTCAGGTCTGTTAAGTTCTTTTGCAGAAAAATAAGCCATAATTGGAAGTTTCAAAGGCTTCTCCCTCCCCTGAGCCCCCAGAATGTTCAGCCCCTGGGTATCACATCCATGGACCTTCATTCAATCCACTTCGAGGGCCTACAGGGTCTTCTTCAGCAGCCTGGACCAGGTGAGTAGCTTGGCTTGGCACAAAGCTTCTGTCAGGATGGCTCCTCTCCCTCTCATTCTCTTGGCTGTGACAGATCCTAAAGAGTTATTCAGAGCTGTGGTCTTTTTTGAACATTAATTGTCAAAGCTTTTCTTCTCTAAAAGACAGATTCTTACCTAAACTCACCCACTCTACAGAAATAGCAGCAGATAATAAGCCTGAAATGAGGAGTTTAAGGACTGAAATTCATTTTAGAATCACAGAATCATGGAATAGCTTGAGTTGGAAGGCACCTTTAAAGGTCATCTAGTCCATCCAGTTTTACCACTGCTCAAGGTTCCTCAGCATTATCCACCATTCCCTACACTCTCTCTTACCCTCACTCTTGTCTTGCAGACTTTTCAAGTGCTTTTAGCTTTGCACACACCTGAGATTTATCCCATTCCAGCCTGGCTGGTCCCAGTTTGGAGCCAGCAGCATCATGTAGACCAGCACTGCCCAGATTTTGCACTGTCTGGGCTAACCTGGGCTTGTTTCAGTGCATGCTTTGCTTTGAAGTTTAGAATTTTTTGTTCCACACAGCATCTCTGACACAAAGGGATAAATTGGGAAAGGTTTTCCCTGTCACTGGCTTTACCTTGATCAGAGCTCTGAGATCCTGGGACCTTTTGGGTGACTCATTGACGTGGGAGGTACAAGCACTGCAGAGATCAAGAGAAAGTTGCCTAGAAGCATGTTAGATCTTACTGGATGGTCTTGGAGCAAATGGTTGGGTTAATGAGTTAATTAACAGGTTAATCAGATCTTACATCAACCAACCCAGACTGGTTTGGGTTGGAAGAGACCTCAAAGCCCATCTCATTCCAACCCCCCGCAATGTGCAGAGACACCTTCCACGAGCCCAGGTTGCTCCAAGCCCTGTCTATCCTGGCCTTGGACACTTCCAAGGGATGGGAGAGTTACAGCTTCTCTGGCCAGCCTGTGCCAGAGCCTCAGCAACCTCACAGGGAGGAATTCCTTCCCAAAATCCCATCTAACCCTGCCCTGCCTTTGCCCAGTGTCCTGGAACTGTCTGCCCAAGGAAAAAGATGCTTTTCCTCTTTTTCATCAGTCCCCTTTAATTACTGAAATATCCCTGCAGTGGAGATGGAGACCATTCCTACAGCTGGGTTTGAGAATGGTCCATCATAGAGTGGTACTTCCTAAATGGCAATACTGCCTTGCTGGGGGTGTTTCCTGAGCTGCTCATTCCAGGGTCTGCTCTGTGCCAGCTTGGGAATACAGAGACCTCCCCAGAGGTGCTGTTTCCTTCCCTCTAACAGCTCTCAAGGTCTCGGGAATTATTGGTTCCACCTTAAAATCGAGGTGGATGCCACACCCTCTAGTAACCAAAGTTGGTAGCAACAGTGCTGGACATCCAGGGAGAAGTCTCTTAGGGGATCCTTAGGTCCTTCCTTTGCTTTTCAGTCACTGCCTGCCCCACACTGTGCTGAGATCACGGCCTCTGAGCATATGGATCTTGGAATTGTTGCAGAGAATGAGAATGTAAGTACTCTGACAGAACATGTGTTAGTGAAAAACATAAGTAGGAAGGTCTGCAGCCCCTTCCTGGGTGATGGAACAAGTGCTCTTTTAAGGAAATCCTAATTACAGGAGGAAAATGGCAGCTGAAAGTCCCATCTAGAATCAGTTCAGGCTCTGAAAATCTGAGCTCTTCCAGCAGCACATGGGAGGCGAGTGGCAGGCAGGGAGGGAGGGCTTGGCTGGCACCCTGTTGGAGCTGCTCTGTGTCTCCAGGGGCAGCTGCAGGATGGGATGCACCGGCTTGGAGACCCCCAGGAGGGGAGGAGGAAGCTTCCTGGCTCCCAGACAGATTTCCCAGCCAGGATGCTCTTCAGTGAAGAGGAAAAACTGAAGGTAAAACTTTGGGACTCAGAGAGAACTGAGCTGTGAGGCTGTAGGAGGCCAGTAGATTCACAGTGGATCTGAGGGGAAAGTCCTCCTACTAGAAAGTGCTCTGACATCACGTTGACCTCAGAATCCTTCCATGGCTTTAATTAGGTCCATTCTCTCTCCTAGATTTCCAAAGACCTTGTTGATATCCAGATTGAAACCAACAAAATGAAGGAGTGGTATGAGACGGAGAACTTTGAACTGAAAAATATGGTATCCAAAAGTTTGGAATAGCTGATTTCTGCCCTGCCAATGCCTTTATCCAGCACTCCTTACACACCCATCTTTGCTTTGCTTTTCATATTCTCCTGGTTTTACCCAGAGCTACATTCCCCCATGACATCCCAGACACCATGAAACTCCCACGAAACACCTCCCTGTGACTGCTGCTGGTCTCTGCCACAGTCTAATCCTGCTGCTTCCACCTGCAGATCCTGGCCCTGGAGAACCGTGTGCAGCAGCTGGAGCTGTGCAGTGGGAAGGTCACGGAGGAGCGAGATTCCCTGCGGGAACACCTGCGAGCCCTGGAGAGCCGTCGGAAGGAGCTGGCACAGGAGTACATCATTCTGAAAAGCAACTACCTGGCCCTTGGGAAAGAGCTGGACCAGGAGGTGAGAGGTTCCAGTGTTCATCCCAGTGTTCCTGGCTCCATCTCGCATTTCCCTCATGCACAGGCAGCTTGGTGGCTTTGGGTTATGTATTCGTGTCACAGCTCAGCTCCAGTGAGGCTTGTCAGACAACTAGAGAAAGCTTTGAGCTGCAAGGACCTCTTAAAGGCCACTCAGAGCTCTACCCCCCTGCCATGGGCAGGGACATCTTCCACCAGCCCAGATTGCTCCAAGCCCTGTCCAACCTGGTCTTGGACACTTCCAGGGATGGGGCAGCCACAGCTTCTCTGGACACCCTGTGCCAGGGCTGCCCACCCTCACAAGGAAGAATTTCTTCCCGACACCTGAACTATCCCTGCCCTCTGGCAGTGGGAAGCAATTATTCCCCCTTGTCCTGTCCCTCCATCCCTTGTCCCCATTCTCTCTCCAGCTCTCCTGGAGCCCCTTTAGGCTCTGGAAGGGGCTCTCAGGTCTGCAGAGCCTTCTCCTCTCCAGGTGAGCCCCCCCATCTCTCCCAGCCTGTCCCCAGAGCAGAGGGGCTCCAGTCCTGGAGCATCTCCGTGGTCGCCTCTGGACTCTCTCCAGCAGCTCCCCATCTTGATGTTGATCCCCAGCGCTGGAGGCAGCTCTGCAGGGGAGTCTCACCTGAGGGGGCAGAGGGGCAGAATCCCCCCCTTCCCTGCTGCCCTCGTTGGGGACCAGCCCAGGGCACGGGATGTTTCTTGGTGCCATCACACACGGCCTGGGCACGTCCGGTCTCTCAGCTGTGACACGGACACGGGTTTGTTTGCAGAGCCAGGGATTTGATGTCACCCCCCGCTCCTCGCAGGGTTTGCGGGACCCGCTCGGAGCCCACGCTGACCCGTGTGACCCCGGCTCCCCGCGGGCACAGCCGCCCCTCGGCAGCCCCGAGGTCACGGCGGGGCTGGCCGGGCACACGGTTCGCTCCCCCCGCGCTGCCAGCGCGCTTTGTTTCCCTTTCCTTCTGCTTGGCTTGCGCGGGCTGCACGGGAGCGGATTGGAGTCCCCCTCACTTCGGGCGGCGGTGGGAAGGGGCCCTGCGAGCTTTTAGGTAGACGAGTTTATAAAAACACTGAATTCAAGCAAGTTTCTGATGGTTCCTTAAAAGATACCTTCCCGGTGACTGTTAGCTTAGCAATTATTAACCACAATCTTTTGGACCTGGATTTGTGTATTTCTTTGGCTAGAACAGCTACTTCAATAGCCCTTTCTCGCTCCCCTCCCTCTCCCCTCTCCTGCTTCTCATTCTTAAATTGGATGGAATGACTGACATCCTCCTGCGTCCCTCCCTCCCCCAGCAGATAGTTTAGTTGGTTCAACTAAATGACCTGGTTTTCCACGCCAAGCTGTGGTGGGAAGATGTGGAGCTGGGACCAGGCATATTGGTTTGGTTCAGTCTGCCTGGATGGTCTGCAAGGCTCTGGTAAAGGAGGATATGGGATCATGATCGTCCCGTGAGTTAGTGACCCTTGTGAGGAGATTATCAGGAATTTATTAAGAGGAGGCAAGTTCAGCTCTCGCAGTGGGGGGAACCCACCCTGTCATCCCACTGGAGCACAAGGCAGAGCTGCCCTGCTCCTGCCTCATGGAGGAATAGCTCAGTGTTCAGCACCTGCAGCTGCTTCTTGTCCCCAGGGGGGTGCAGTATGTTTGTCAAAAATTGGATTTTCAGGCAGCTAACATATCTAAATGATGGGTTGAGCGAGTTCAAGGTAATAACACACTGTTTTCACATGGAACCTGGAATGTTTCAGGGTGAAAACACGTGGATTCAGTCCTGTACCTGGATAGCATCCTGAAGAATTATAGAATCATGGAATGGCCTGGGTTGGAAGGGGCCTTAAAGGCTGTCTTGTTCCACCCTCCTGTCGTGGGCAGGGACACCTTCCACTAAACCAGGTCACTCCAAGAAGTGGTGGAGTGTGGTCCAGAAGCCAGAGGTGAATTCCTTGGATGCAATCCATATGTTAAGGGTTCTACCCCAGTTCCTTGGCTCTGACTCCCAAATATCCCTGCCTGAAGCCAGAGAGACTCCGACTTGGCAGGCTGGGACTTGTCGCGACATGGGCCTCTTGCTCATTATTTTCCCAGTATGGACTTTCCCAAAGGAAATGGGAAAAGCAGCCGGCGGTTCTGCCCCCTCCCCTTCCCCGGCGCTCTTCTGGGGAGACAATGAACCTTTTACACATTCCCAATTACAAGTGCTACTTGTGACCTTGCCAATATGTTGTCATGGCTGCTTGGCGCAGAAGCAGCTCTGCGGGCTCATTCACGGCCCCTCGGCCGGGAACAGTCGGAGCCTCTGAATTGTCGGGCGCCCATTGTCCAGGATTCACACACCGCCCCGGGGCTGGCCCGGCCGCAGGAGCCTTGCCCATCCCTTGGGAAGTGCCTTGCAGAAGATGCCAGTCAGGCACTTGGAGCCTGTTTTCTGACTCGCTGTAAATTCTTCCTTTTCAAGGCTCTGACCTTTCCTCGCTCCGCGTTTCCTTCTCCCTTTGTCCCGCGGCTGCGGCGGCGCTCGGCGAGGCTTTGGAGGGAACGCGGTGCCTGCGAGCCGAGTTCCATACCGGGGTTTTCCCTGGAGCCAGGCCGAGCTCTAATCCGGGACTGCCTCTTTTTTGGCAAACCCCGTGGCTGTGCCCCCTTTCTGATGGAATTGTCGGGGGTGACCGCTGCCGATGGATCTCTCTGGGCCGGGGGCACAAGCGCACTGGCTCTGCCGAGCCGTCAGGTTTCACAGCTGTGTATCTTACCTCTTTGTCAGTCCCTTTCTCCTCGCTCCCCCCAGCCCACCCTGTGCTATCTTTTGATAAGCTGTTCTCTCCGCGGGTGACTCAGATGACCTCTGCCTCCCATCCTCCCGATTCACTGCCATGGTAACAATTACTCAAGCTTGTCCCCAGTCATAAACCCCATCAAAGCTTTGTTATCTACACAGAAGCCCTCCCGGGAGACATGAATTCCCCCAGTGTTCCTTCCAGATCACCTGTAACAGAGCTTTTCTCATTCAGATCCTCTTTATCTTTTGGAAATGTGTCACTTCGCACCAGCACCGCTTTGAATCTTGCTGCCTACGCGGGGCTGTGGGCTGGCAGCTGCTGGGGGATGCGTTCCAACCAAACTGGATTGTGTCGGGAGGGATGGATGGATGGATGGATGGATGGATGGATGGATGGATGGATGGATGGATGGATGGATGGATGGATGGATGGATGGATGGATGGATGGATGGATGGATGGATGGATGGATGGATGGATGGATGGAGATCTGGCCCTTCTCTTGCATTATGGAGTCCAGCACTATTGAAAGCTATTCCATGGGGAAGGACTTTCCTGAAGTACTGGCAAGCTTCACAGAGGGTGCAGGATTGGAGTGAGGAGGGAGCTGGAGGTCAGGAGAGGTGGTGGCAGAGCTGTCCCAGGGCTGGCACTGGAATCTGGATCTGAACATGAGAGTGAGAGGGGCAGAGGAATAAGGTTCCATGGGAATAAGTCTGCTGTACTGTGATGCATTTCCATGAGAACAGGAAAATTACTGATATCTTTGGACATAGGAGAGAGAGCTGATATTAAAACTTGCTTTTGAGAGGGTGGGGGGCTGCCTGCCTTGTGCACACACCAGGAGCGGCAGGTATGCACCCTGAGGAGGATTTTCTTTCCTTCTTGTTTGACCTGGCAGGTCCAGAGGAATGAAGAGCTGACCCAAGACCTGGCCAAAGGTAAGAGCACCTTTCCTGGCACAGGGAGCACCCAGCCCTCTGTCGTGGCCCATCAATCCTCTGCTGAGATGGAGAGAGTGAGAGCAGCAATGCATCCCCGCCTCGCTCAGGAGGGAAAGGTAAGGAATTCTGCCCTACCATCAGCTCCCTGGAGAACAGGAATCTAACAGGCCCCTTCTTCTCTCTCTCTCCTAAAACCAGCCTGAAAATGTAGTTGTCTCTGAACATGAATGGCAGGAGCTGGAGAGAAACGTGAGTGTGTGGGGGTCTGCTGCTGGATCCTTGGGAAGCAGAGTGGAGATTAATCCCAACTGTGGCTGGCACCTCCTGGCACTAACTTGAGTTTTGTGGATCAGCTGATGACTTGATTAATTTTAAATTCTTTTTTGAAGCTGTATAGTTGCAAAATGAGGCTGGGGTAACTCCAGATTTGCAGGCAGAGCTGAGGGAGAGCATAGGTGGTGCCCTCAGTCCATGCCCTGTCAGAATGAACACAGGCAGGAGTTTAAAAGCCAACAAGCACAGAGGACATTTATTTTCTTCTTGTTCATACTTGAGAAAGCTGGGGGTGATGAAGCACCCAAAACTGAGAGCAGGGAATGCTCCCAGCCTCCTCCCCATCTGCAGCCCCTGCGAAACCAGCTTGGGCTCCACCACCAGCTCCTGCTGGGAATGTGACTCTCAACGTGAGAATTTCCCTTGGGAGAGTGACACGTGTGCACCTCCACGTGCCCTGTGTGCAGATAAGACACCATTTCTGGTGTGCTACAGGGCACCAGTCCCTCCCAGTTAAACCAGTCCTTTCTCCAGCATGTCACTGCTCACTGGAGGCTCTCCTCACTTCACCCTCTCTTTGCTCAGCCTTCTGCCTCTTCTTCCTCTTTGTCCCACAGTTGCTTGGAAACCAGGAACAGATAAAAGTGGAGCTTGAAAAACTGAAGAAAGCCCATGATTGGCAGCAGCAAAAGCTGGAGGAGCGAGTGTGAGTGTTGGGGGCACCTTCTGCTTGGCTGGGCATTTATGGGCTTCACTGCAGCTGGATTTGATCCATGGGAGCAGGAGAGGAGGCAGACTGTCTTTAGTGGGGCACAGGGCAGGAATAATGATTCACCCTTGGAAGAAGTGAGACCTGGATGGAAAACCTGATGTTTTCAAGGCTCTTCAAAGAGTCAGTTGTCTGCTTAAAGTTGATGGTGTTTAGAGTCACCTTGAAAATCCACCTTCTGTGACATGCAGCGAAAGTGTGACAGCCTAGAGATTAATACAGCATCAGCCCTTACCCCCACAGCAGATCTCCCACTGCCATGGGATGGATTTGAGGTCCTGGGAAAGGCTGCTCCAGCAGGAATACTGCAGGACTAGACTCTCCAGCTGGGGAGGACATTCACCTTTGGTGGGGATGATTTCTGTGGTGCTGGTTAACACACATCTAGGGTTTTGCAGCTGCTGCTGGGAGATTCTGTCTTCTCAGTGATTTCCTTCCCAAAGCTGGCTGTGTTGAACCTACATTGAAGCACAGAATCATGGAATAGTTTAGACTGAAAAGAACCTTAAAGCTCTTCTCATTCCACCCCCTGCCTTGGGCAGGGACACCTTCCACTAGACCAGGTTGCTCCAAGTTGTGTCCAACCTGGCCTTGGATACTTCCAGAGATGGGGCAGAAATTTGGGGGGATTAAAATAAACACATTTTCTTCCTGTGTGTCCAGGCTGGGACTGGGGAAGGAGCTGCAGGAGGCGAAGGGGGCGATCGGGGACACCCAGCGCAGGCTGGCGGAGCAGACTGCGGTGAGGACAGGCTCCCTTCCCCTGCTGCTCCCAGGAGCCATGTGCTTCTCCTGTGCTTCCAGCAGGGGAAGCCTTGTATCCAGGTACTCTGACACCTTTCCCTCTCCAGGGAGCTTCTCGTACCAAGGTTCTCCTCCCCATGCAGTTTCCTTCTGCGTGTGGTGGAAGGTGCTGCTTGCTCAGGTGGTGGGAGGAATTTTGTTCACTGATTTTTGAAAGAGTTGGTGGAATCACCAGGGTGGGGAGGTGGCAAATGATGGAAGGTAGCAAGAGAATTTAGACCATAAACATTTCCATTGGACCTCTCTGAAAACCCAGGGCCTTCCCAGCTCTGTGGAAGCCAAATATCTGGAAATAAAGTCTCCAGTCTATTACAGAGCTTCTCAGTTCCCCCTCCTTGGCTAGAGGATGAGGGCAGCAGGGTTTTTGTTTGCTGTGCCCAGGTGCTGCTCACATCTCAGAGCCAGCTGCAGGAGGTGGAGGCAGAGAACTCCCGGCTGCAGCTCCAGCTGAAGAAGCTGAATGAGGACTATCGCTCCCGGCTGGCACAGTACATCAGGGACGTGGCGGTGGGTGCCCCCAGCCCCAGGGGCTCTGCTGGCCCAGGGAGCATCCCAGAATCACAGAATATCCCATGTTGAAAGGGACTCACAAGGGTCATCGAGTCCAACCCCTGGCCCTGCCCAGGACACTCCAACAATCCCACCCTTGTTGTCCAAACACTTCTGGAGCTCTAGCAGCCTTGGGGCCATGCCCGCTGCCCTGGGGAGCCTGTTCAGTGCCCACCACCCTCTGGGGGAAGAGCCTTTCCCTGAGATCCCACCTAAACCTGCCCTGATACAGCTCCAGCCGTTCCCCTGAGTTTATCCATGCTGGCTGCCCTTCTCTTGCAGGCCACTGCAAATAAGTAAGAGTAAATAAGTAAATAAGATCTTTCAGTCCCAGTTATCTGATCAAGAAAAATCCCAGCAGAAGGTCAAAGATTGTTTTATGGGGCCACACAGGAAATCTGGGTGCAGATGGGGCCTGGCACAGAATCATCAAATGGTTTGGGTTGGAAGGGACCTTAAAGCTCATCCACTTCCACTCCCTGCCATAAACAGGGACACCTTCCACCAGCCCACCTCACTCCAAGCCCCATCCAACCTGGCCTTGGACACTCCCAGGGATGGGGCAGCCACAGCTTCTCTGCCCAACCTGTGCCAGGGCCTGCCCACCCTCACAGGGTAGAATTTCTTCCAGTATTCCATCCAACCCTGCCCTCTGGCAGTGAGAAGCCATTCCCCCTCGATTCCTCTCCCCATACATTTACAGAACTACATGGACAGCAAATCCACCCACGTCACAGGACACAGCAAAGCCCCAGCTGATCATGCTGCCATGAAGCACTTTGTGGACAACATGCTGAAGGACATCCAGGCTTCCTACAAGTCTCGGGAAGAGCAGCTGGCTCGGGCAGCTCGTGGGTACAAGAAACGCATGAAGGACTTGGTCAAGAAGCACGAGAACCTGCTGATTGCCTATGGGTAAGGCTCTGCCAGGCTCTGGGCCAGCTCTGCCTTCAGGACCAAGTGGAAGTGCCCCATAGCACCCATCCCACTGTCCTAGAGGGAGGCAAATGCGGCTCCCAGGTGGAGCAGAGGATGTGGAGTGCATGTTCTCCCTGCTCCTGACAATCCAGGCTCAGGGTGTCTCCAGCTGCATGTCGGGGCGCTCTGGACACTGTGGAGCTGCTTTGCACATATGTTTCTCCCACGTAAAACTGAGGGTGAGAGATTGATCCCACGTTGGATGGTGTGGAAATGCAGAGGTACCACAAATAGCTCCACCTCCCAGCCCATCCCTGCAGTGCTCTCAACTCCACAGCTCTCTTGGCAGCTTGGGCTGTGGGAAGCAGCAGAAATACTTGTGGTATAAAAGTATAAAAGCCACAAATAGCTCTAGGACAAGCTCCCCTCACAAACTCTCCCAGGAAAGCTCCTACTCATCCTTTGCAGGTGGCCAGAAACCAGCAGGTCCCAAGGGAATGGTGCCTCTAAGGAGCAGCAGAACTGCTCAGTGTTGGTCACCCAAGAAGCAACCAGGGGCTGACCCCTCTGGCATGTTGCAGGCTCCAGCGAGAGCAGATCCAGGCCCTGGGGAGCAGTGCTATGGACTGTGGCCCTGCCGAGCTCCACTTCTCCATCACAGACCCAGAGCTGCTCACAAACACCACCCGGGAGCTGAACCGGCTGCGGGAGCAGAAAGCAAAGCTGGAGATGCAGCTCCAGGAACTGCAGAAGGTGCAGGCTGGGCTGGGCAGGGAAACAGGGGCGGTGGGGAGAGTCTCATGAGTGACATTCAGCCCCTTCCTTAGGCATTCACAGGGTTGTTTAGGTTGGGAAAGCCATGCTAGATCGTCAAGTCCAGCCATTCCCTCCAGCTGCCAAGGCCACCACTCCCCCATGTGCCAAGTGCCACAACCACCCTTTCCCTGAGGGATTGCTGTGCCCATGGCACAGGCAGGGAACACTCCAGTCACAGTCATGTCACTGAACCATATAATCACAGAATGCTTTGGGTTGAAAGGGACCTTAATGTTCACCTTGTTCCACCCACCAGGAACACCTTGCACCAGACCACATTGCTCTGTCCAACCTGGCCATGGACACTTCCAGGGATGGGGAGGAATGTCCTCCCATTGGCCCGAATGTGTGTCTTGATTTGCACAGGATGCATTTATTTAAAAATTCAGAGGACGTGAGACTTGAAACTTTAAGATTCTGTATCACATCATTTCCTTGCCAGGGCACTGGTGGCTGTGGGGGTGCTGGGGTCACTTGTGCCACTTCAAAGGGGGCTTATGAAAAAGAGGGAGAGTGACTTTCACAGGGGCAGATAGTGATAGGACAAGAGGAACAGATTTAAACTAAAAGAGGAGAGCTTTAGCTTGGAGGTTAAGAAGAAATCCTTCCCTGTGAGGGTGGGCAGGCCCTGGCACAGGTTGGCCAGGGAAGCTGAGGCTGCCCCATCCCGGGAAGTGTCCAAGGTCAGGTTGGACGGGGCTTGGAGCAACCTGGGCTGGTGGGAGGTGTCCCTGCCCATGGCAGGGGGTGGAAGTGGATGAGCTTTAAGGTCTTTAAGGTCCACCCCATTCCATGATGTGATTTTTATAAAGATCTGGGATCTGTGATTGCAGTGAATGCTTACAGGAATCCTATTCTTCCTTTGCCTCCAGAAAAGACTGAAAGAAGCCTCTGCCTCTCCACTGCCTCCAGAGCAGTAAGTGCTGTTTGTTTCCAGGGACATCTGTCATTCAAAATTCTTCTTAATGTATGGGTTGAGAAATCTTTTTTGCTTACTTAGAGATGGCAACAGACAGGGAGAAAGGGAGCTGCTGGGTCTGCTCTGGGAAGAACAGCCAGCTGTCCCCTCAGCACAGTGCTTCCTGCAGGAAAGAGAGTTGGTCATTTGGGCCTTGATCCAAGAAAGCTCTTAAGCACATATTTAATTTAATCCTTTTTTCAGTCTCACTGACCTCTTTAGCAGCTAAAGTTAAGCCTGTGCCCAAGTGCCTTAGTGGATCACAACCTGAGAAAGCCTGTGGAATAGCACCAATTTGGGATTGTCCCGTTTCTCCTCCCTCCCAGTAGAGGAGCTGGGCTGGAACCCTCTGGTGCCACTGTGCTGCTGCCTGCCTGGCTTCCCAACAAGCCCTGGGTTTGCTCATTTTTGATGAGTCTCTTCCCTCTGCTCCATTTTTCTGCTCAAACTTGAGCAGCTCCAGCTGTGGAGAGGTGGAACAAAGCATAGGAGGAACCTGAGCTGGGTCTTTTCAGCCTTTTAAGATGTGGTCGCTCAGAAAAGGCATCAGGTATTCCATTAGCTAGATGCCAGCACTGAGGAGTAGGTCAGTGCCAGAGCCACAGGGGTCTGGAGGGGTTTCAGGCACAAGCTTGATTCTCAACCAGCCCCTGCCATGTTTTTCACACTTAAAATAGTAGTAATCCTTGAAAAGATGCATTAATTTTAGCACACTCACCACAGGAGCAAGACATGGAAAGTCCAGAATCTGAATTTTAGTGATGCATCTTGTTTGGGTTTTTTTAACTGCCAAGAGACCACACTTCAAACACTGATGGGTTTATCCATGCAGTTATCTTGTTCCTCTATCTCCAGACATGAATCCCAGTGTTCCCACAGCACTTCAGTTCTAATTCCTGCTGCTTCTTGCATGGAATGATTTGGGTCAGAAGGGGCTTTAAAGTCCATGTTGTTCCACCCCCCATTCCATGGGGGTTTATCAGCTGCGTGGGCTCCCTGTTTATTGTCTCCTTCTCTTCTCGCTCCCATGGAATCCCAGCCGGGAGCCCCTTGGGCTGGGAAGCTGCAGCCACTGGAGCTGCTGGGAGCACAATGCATTCCTCCCCTCATACAGCCCAAATTCCACGAGCATCAGATGTGACCTGTATTTTCCTCGCTCAGACTGGGAGGGAGTGGGAAGGGCTTTCCCACGCCGGGCTGTGCAGACAGCTCACCTATCGTGCTCACTGACCAGAACGGGCTGTGCTCCCAACCAGGAAAAGCGCCAGCCTCTGGCATTGATGGCTCTCTGTTCCCATCAAACTCAGCCCTGCAGTGGCAGGTTCAGGGCTCTTTTTGCACAGAGGGCTCCGATGTGTGGGCAGTGATGTGATTTGGAACAGACCCAGCCAGCATGGTGTGGAATTCCAGGCTGGCAGAAGAGCCGTGACTCCCATGCCCGGGCACAGGGATGGTGCCACATGCCCTGAAGAGGTTTGGGAGAGGAAAGGTTCAAGTGTTGGGGTTCCTTGTGGGATGGGCAGGAGTTGTGTAGAGCTGAGTGACCTGCAGATGGGCTGGATATGATGTCTGGGCATGATCCAAATGCGCTCTTCTCTCCTAGGCAGCTGGATGAGGAGGGCTGGGCACAGGTCAGAAAGCAGCTCCGTGAATTCACACACACCACCCAGGTAAAAGTCTGGAGCAGCCTGTTGGAGTAAAAGCTTATCCCTCACCCACGTGGCAAAGTTTTGCTGGGGTCAATGTGTTGCTCCAGGCTGGAGTGGGGAAATTTTCATAGAGTGGGAAGGGACCTACAAGGATTCCAACTCCTAGCCCTGCCCAGGACACCCCAACAATCCCACTCTGTCCCTGAGAGTGTCTTGCAGAGACTCCTTGAGCTTGGGCAGCTTTGGGGCCATGACCACTGCCCTGGGGACCACTTTCCATGGAGCCTTGCTGTGCCTTTGGCTTCAGCCCACCTGTGATGCTGACAGGTCCCAGCTGGTTCTGTCTCAAGGCTCTACTGTCCCTGCTCCTAAAGGAAGGAGAGCAGCCCCTTGTCACTCCTGTCCATGTTTCAGAACAAGGATTTTGGCATCTCTGTAACAAACTGGGGGTGCTCATCCCCTGTGCTGGTGCTGCTGAGGCCCCTCCAGCCCTGGGTGCAGTTCTGGGCTCCTCATGACAGGAAAGTCATTGAGGGGATGGAATGTGTCCAGGGGAGGGAATGGAGCTGGGGAAGGGGCTGGAGCACCAGGAGCAGCTGAGGGAGCTGGTGGAGAAAAGGAGACTCAGGAGGGACCTTCTGGCTCTACAACTCTCTGACAGGAGCAGGGTGCCAGGGGGGCAGGCTCTGCTCCCAGGGAACAAGGGACAGGAGGAGAGGAAATGGCTTCAAGTTGTGTCAGGGGAGATTTAGTTCAGATATTGGGAAAATTGCTTCACTGAAATGGTGGTCAAACCCTGGCACAGCTGCCCAGGGCAGTGGTGGAGTCCCCATCCTGGAGCCAATGTGGATGTGACTCCTGGGGACATGGGTTAGTGGTGGCCTTGGCTGTGTCGGGGGAGAGGTTTGACTCGACAATTTTAGAGGGTTTTTTCCAACCTACACAGTTCCATGATTCTGTGATTCTATTTGACTTGGTTCAAGTCTAGGCTGAATCAGAATCAACCAAGGACATCTGTTTCCATGTCATGCCTTTCCCTAGCCTTTCCCTTGAAAGCTAAACACCTACACTGGCTGTATCTTTGTGGCCAAAAGAGGGGAGCTGCCATGGCAGAGAGGCTGGTGTGATGGGGAGTTGGTTGGAAGGGCCTGGCAGACAGGGACTGAGCAACATCACTCCAGTCTCACAGATCTCCCTGTTTTCTCCATGTTTTCTCTGTGTCTCTTTGCCCCTCCAGGAGGGACTGGAGCAGGAGAGAAGCCAGCTGCTGACTCGGGCTGTCATGGCAGAGGAGCAGGTGTCGGAGCTGCAGGAGTACATAGATCAGCATCTTGCCAGGTGAGATGGTGGGATCCTTCCAGCGTGTGGTCTGCCCTGTGCTCCCAGTTTATCTCCAGGCTCATTGCCAGGGACCTGACTGTGCCCACCACACTGTCAGTGCCTGACCTTGGCACTGCCACAGCACTGCCAGCACGGCTGATGTCGCGCTGCACCTCCACCTGCCACCAGATCCTGTTCCACAGGACAGGGGGATACACATGCCCAGCCACACATATCCTTCCCTCTGTCTCCTTCCCATCCTTTGAGGAATCATAGAATCATGAAATGGTTTGTGTTGGAAGAGACCACAAAGTCCATCTTGTTCCAGGGGCAGGGACACCTCCCACCAGCCCAGGCTGCTCCAAGCCCCATCCAACCTGGCCTTGGACACTCCCAGGGCTGGGGCAGCCACAGCTTCTCTGGACAACCTGTGCCAGGGCCTGCCCACCCTCACAGGGAAGAATTTCTTCCAAATATCCCATCTAACCCTGCCCTCTGGCAGTGGGAAGCCATTTCCCCTTGTCCCCAGTCCCTCTCCAGCTCTCTTGGAGCCCCTTTAGGCACTGGAAGGGGCTCTCAGGTCTCCTTGGAGCCTCCACAGGAAGGTAAGAGAAGGGATGCCTAAAATCTGAAGCCTTTCAGCAACCTTGATCCATGTTCCTCTCTCCCTGGCTCATCCTGCCCTGGAGCAGGGACAGCAGCTGCTCAGGCAGGAAAGGGTGAGGACAAGCAGGGCTTGTCTATTGGAGCACAACCCACCTGCTCCTGCTGTGACTCCCCAGCCATGAGCTCAGGCCAAGCTCCGCAGAGCCCATGAACACCTCTGACATGAAAGGATGTGGGTTTGCCCAGCGCAGCTCCTGGCACAGCTCAGTGCCTGGGGACTGTGCCCACAGGGGCAGTGACTGTGCTGCTTCCCACTGCAGGTACAAGCAGGAGATCCTGTGGCTGCGGAACGTGGAGGGCAGTGCCAGGGCAGCTGCTGCCAACCCCCTGCCCGCAGCCAGCACTGCCCGTCCCGACCCATAGTGCTCCACAGCACCAGCACAGGGAAGAGCAGGGTTCAAAGGGAGGAGGTTTGTGTTTCATGGACTGCCAGGCACGTATCCTTCCCGGGCTGGGAGCTGGGAGCAGCGAGGGAAAGCACGTGGGTGTTCCCTGTCTCAAGTTCACGGGACTAAAATGAGACAAGACAACTGTGTCTCATCTTTCCTTGTCTATCCCTGGGCAGCAGGAATTCTGCTGTTCCCTGCGCACATCACGGACACAGGGTCAGGTTCCCAGGCAGCTCTTTAATGCCGGGCTGCAGCGACAGGTTCCTGTTCCTGCCATAACATTTCTCCTGGGTGAGACCTGGAGCAGGGCCCAAGGACTGGTTCTGCCTCGTTCCCACCTCCCTGCTCCTGTGAGACAGAGGCAAGGCTGGCTCAAGCCAGGATTTGGTCTGAGGATGGACAAAGGAATGATCTGCTCTTTTACTGTGAGGGTGGGCAGGCCCTGGCACAGGGTGCCCAGAAAAGCTGTGGCTGCCCCATCCCTGGGAGTATTCAAGGCCAGGTCGGAGCAACCTGGTCTAGTGGAAGGTGGAAGCATGAAACTAGATGAACTTTAATGACCCTTCCCACCCAAAGCATTCCAGAGTTATGGTTCTGTGGTGGGAAAATCCTTTTTTCCTCTGTGTTTGAGTGGAAAATTGAATGTTATACACATGAGCAGGGCCAAGCTGATCCTTCAGGGTGGTGAGCTGGATACACTCCCTCCTGTGTTATCTCCAAAGGGACAGTGGAGCAAAGCCTGAGTCCAGCACCAGTGGATGCTCTGGCCCTGGGACTGTCCTGCAGCTCAGAGGCAAAACAAAAACCTCAAAGGAACAACCAACCAAATGTTTATTTTGAAAAATTAAACAGAAATAAAGTAGTAAGCATACAGAAGGAAGCACTTAAATCCTGCATTAATCCCAGGACTTCTAAATCTGATTTACTCCTCCCTTGCTTCACTCAAACTCTTTGGAAAACTGAGGGATTGCCACCCTGCAAGTCCTCAGGACAAATCCTGACCAAGCACTGCTGTCCTGGGCTGAGCCAAGGGCTGGAGAGGCTCTGACTCTTAATGCCAGGCTTAACAAGGCTGGCGTTACACCTGGCTTAGCGAGGCCGGCGTTAGACCGCGCTCCCCTGAGCGCGGCTCTGCACTGCTCGCCGCACCTCCTGCATGTCATAGGCCCAGACCTGCTCCAGCCCCTGCCCGAGGGTGCTGCTGGGGGTCCAGGATGGGAAGGGGAAGCGTCCAGCCACCACCCGGGCTCCATCAGGGAGTTCTGCCAGGAGCTTGGCGGCCAAGGGAGGTTTCTGGGGAGAGAAGAGCCAAGGCCAGGCAGCCTTAGGACATGGTCACGTAGCAGCAGTGCCACCAGGGACCACAGGTCAGCTTCTGGACCCAGCTGGTGAGTCCTGAGTAGGGGCATCAACCCTTCAAAGCGAAGGGCCCTGTGTAAGGTTGGGACTGGGAGCAGGTGATGAGCAAAAGGACAAGAAGAAATGGCTTCAGGTTGTTGTTGGCTGGACTTTGTGAACACAGATTTTGGGCTCAGCCTGCGCAATGGATGTTTGAGGTGAGGCTCAGTGTGCGTGGAACTGCCCCCACCCCCTTCACTCCTGAGGTTCAGTTGCCACGGCCGAGCAGCTCGGACGGTGACAGCGAGTTCCTGGGGATTGGAACCGGCGTCCTCAGAGGAGGGGCCTGCCCCAGAGGTGGGGGCTTACACCACTTAGCCAACGCCTGCCACACCTCAGGTTGTACCAGGGAGGTTTACACTGGATACTGGGAAATTTTCTTCCCTGAAGAAGTGGCCAGGCCCTGGCACAGCTGCCCAGGGCTGTGGTGGAGTCCCCATCCCTGGAGGGATTTAAAAGCCATGTGGACGTGGCACTTGGGGACACTGGTTAGTGGTGGCCTTGGCAGTGCCGAGGGAACGGTTGGACTTGATGATATTGGAGGACTTTCCCAACCTTACAAATCCCATGGTTCTAAAAATCTCAAACTGATCACTCACAGCAATGCCCACTTGGCCTTAATCTGTCCCAGATCCTCTCCCATTCCCAAGAAAACCCTCCTCGAGCTCTCTCTGAACAATTCACAGCGTGGGGGACCAACTTACCACGCTGGGGGCCAGGAACACAATCACATTGTTGCAGTCGGAAAGATCCACCTTAAAAGACAAGGAAAAGGGAAATGAAAGATTCAACAGGCAGAGGGGAAACAAGGGGGAACTATCTGAGTATCCAGGTCTTGTGGGTGATCTGAACCTCAGAGGGTGCAAAAATGCCCCAAAACACATGGGATGAGGATGTGTGGGTGTGAAAGCAGCACCTCTTGGAAAACATCTGCCTCCAGCACCACCCGAGAACCCCATTCCCTGATGGATTCTCTCTGGTCTGGCTGCAGGTACCTGAAGTCAGCCTTAGAAGCTTGTCACCATGTCAGCAGCACCCAGACCTCTCCTCAAAGCTGCTCCAAGAAGGAGCTCTGCCATTTCCCTGGAAAGGAGCTTTTCCACCTCCCTATAGCAGCATGGGATGGGGAAGGAGCAAGCAGCCACCAGCAAAGCCAGCCTGGAGTTGCAGCCCAAGCCCTGGCAATCCCCTGCCCCAGCCAGACTCTCAGGATACTGCTACCTTCCACAGATCTTTCTTCAGGAAGGAGACCTTCCCGTGGTACCCAGCCCTCCAGGCACGGTAGTTGGCAAGACACAGCAGCCAGGGATTGAGCTCATAGCCCAGGGTTGGCCTCAGGCCCTGCTTGTAAGCCTCGACCACCTGGAGAGGGGAGACACAGAGAGCTGAAACCCAAAGGATCTTAGTGTTGAGTCTGGAGGGCGATTTGGGGGGATAAGGGCTGTTGGCCCAGCTCCATCACTCCCCCCTGCTGGCTCACAGGCAGGGTGACCTTTGTTCTCACCACCTTCTAGAGCATGCATTCCCACCTTGCTCCCTGCATGTGATGTCTTCTAGGGCTGTGTAGGACCACCTACGACCATCTAGGGCCATCTAGGATCACCTAGAACAGTCTGAGACATAGGGCTGTCCAGGACCACCTAGAGCTATCACCATGTAGGACCATGTATAGTCATCTAGGACCACCCAGGACCATTTAGGACTATCTAGTTCTGTCTTAGGACCATCGAGGGATGCCTAGGACTACCTGGGACCATCTAGGACCACTTAGAGCTGTTTAGGGCCATGTACTTCTGTTCAGGACCATCCAGGCCGCTCTAGGACCACCTACGATGGTCCCATACCACAGCCAGATGCGGGGCAGCAGGTGGGTGAGGGGCTGCAATCCCCCCTCCCTACGGCACCCCAGGCCCCCCTTACGAGCCGTCCATCTCCCGAGCCCAGATCCACGGTCTTCCCGGCGCGTCCCCGCAGCAGCGCCAGGGCGTTCGCCACTTGCCGGGGGCTGGAGGGCTGGTAGGGCACCTGGGGGGCACAGGGGGGTCAGCGGGGGCTGCGGTGGGGCTGCCGGAGCGGGGGTGCCGGGGGTGGGGTACCTGCAGCCGCAGGGGCACGCGGCGGAAGCCGGGCATCAGCACCAGAGCCC
>VXAU01002236.1:267894-284251 GCA_013399695.1 Formicarius rufipectus
CCGGGGGGTGGGGCGGGGTCCGAACGGGATCCGGCCCCTTTGCCAACGAGGGTTTTGGGGGGGATTATTCCCGGTTTTCGTCCTGGTAGTTTTTTTTCCTGCAACCGAGAGAAGACCGGCACAAGGCATGGCATGAGCTGCGGGAGACGGGGCTGGAGGTAAGAGCCGCTCGGGAAAACCCTTCACAACACAAAGCCGGTGCCGGGGTTGGTGCCGATGCCGGTGTCAGTGCCGGTGCCTGTTCCACCGGTACCCGCACCGGCACCGGCACCGCAACCACCGCCAGCCGCATCCCGCATCATGGTGCCGCGTTATGTAACGCCGGCGGAGCCGGCCCGGCCGCGGGGCTCCCGGTCCGGTGGCCCCCCCTCCGCCCCCACCTCCCTGTAGCTCACCAGAGGATGGTGGTCGGTGTGACCCCCCCCTCCGTGGTGCTGGCTTCTCTCCCCTGGTTTGGGCAGGGAGGGTGCTGGGTGAGTACGGTGGTGTGTTGTGTTTCCCTCAGAATGGCCGGGTATCACCGGGTGGGTGAACGGCAGGGAGAGGTGGGGTCAGCTGGGTACCACGGGATGCAGGGATGCTTTGGGATGCTTTGGGATGCTTTGGGATAGGGATGTAAGTGGGACATCACCATAGGGTTCAGCATCTCTCAGGTGTGGGATTGATGCTTGCCCCTCTTCACCTCTGCTGCCAAGCTCCAAAATGCCCCTTGTCCTCCCTGATGGTACCATTGGCATCCCCAACACTGCACCCAAACACCTCAGCACCCCAACATGTGGCTCTCCTTGGATGCAGGGTGACACCAGTCAGGCATAGGGGAACAGCGGCAGCCACCCCATCCCAGAGCTCAGGGGATGGAGGAAGGGGAAGGTTCTGGCTGGGACGGGGCTGAGCCCCACAACAGGGTCCCACAGAGCCCAGTGTGGGGCCATGGACACTCCAGCAGTTCAGGATGGGGATGAAGAGTTTGTTTTGGTGGGACAAGGGATGGGTATGGGTGGAGGGGTCCATGTGTGGGGTTGGAGGCCACATGGGCAGGCTGAACCCCATGGAATGTCTGGGGCTGGGCGTGAATGGGGAAACTGAGGCACGGGGTTTTGGCAGCAATGAGGCACCCCCAAGACTTTGGCCATGTGGGGGCCCAGGGGTGCCATGGGGCACTGTGCCAAAGCATCTCTGCCTCTTGGGCATCCAGTGTCACTGGTGGGACATGGCAGTGCCTGGGCAGTGAAGGCCAGAGTGTGGCAGTTCCTGCAGCATGGATGCTTCTGGCAGAGGTTCTACTCCGTAATCACCCTCTGACCAAAGTATTGGGGGTCTCAGACTCCTCCTTGCAGCACCCAGAGGGTCTCAGCACACAGCAGGATGGGAGCAGCAGGCACAGAGCGAGTGCTGTGCCATGCTGGCATCTCCCCTCCTCTGGAAGCTGAGTGCTGATTTCACTCCGGCTACCAGGAAGAGGGAGGGAGGTGGCTTTGAAGCAGGGAGGACTTGCTTGAGCATCCATTTTTAATGAGATAGATATCTATTTTTCCCCGAGCTGGCTTCCCCCACATTGATCCCTTTACCTACTCTCCTCCCCATGCCAGTGACTTCATGGCAGTGGCGAGCAGCAGGACAAGCATCACCAGCACTAGCACCCTCCTATCTCCCCAAATCCTGCTCCTGGAGAAGGAGTGACCCTCACTTGAGCTGGGGTAAGGCAGGAGGAGGAAAAGGGATCACAGTCATGTTGACTATCCCATAGGGATGTGGCTGCTCTCTGGACAGAGGGCAACTGGAAAGGGAGACCTTTGAGTTTGGGTGCTGATCCTGTCCTCCTGCTCTGAAGATTTAATCTGTGCCTGGCTCAGACTCTGGTAGCTCCATGGCAAAGCCCCGTTGTCCTCCTCTACCTCAGTTTCCCCATGCCCAACCCATGGCCCATTGCTCCCCCCCTGTGTCTGTGAGGATGGAGCAGCACCCAGAGAGGAGAAAGGGGTTTTGGGAGGTGAGTGGGTGCTGATGGTGTGGGAGGAGCAGGATGAGGTGTGTGGGCGAGCAGAGCTCCTTTGGCAGGATCTCGCCCCCACCAAACCTCTGCCTACCTGCCACAGGGACCAGCCACGTGTGCTGGGTGCTCCAGGGCTGGGGGCTCAGAGGAGGAGGTCAGGGCTGAAAGGGAGAGGGTCAGGAGAAGGGGTAGTTAGCATAAATAACTTCTCCAGGGTTTCTCCCTGCTTGAAGTGTGATCAGTGCCCAGCTCGTGGATGAGGGAAGCAGATGGCTGGGGGGCTGCACTAGGAGGAGGATCAGGCCAGTGCCTTTGCTTCTTGGAGTCATCTAACAGTTTTTCAGAGCCTGTGCTGGCATTTAGCACCCACAGCCCCCTGCAGTGAGGAGTGCCATGGCTGAACACCACCTGCCTTCCCCGATGTCCTGCCAGCCTGAGGCCAGTGGCACCCACCTCACCCCAACCCCAGCTCCTGGCTGGACCCCCAAGCTCATCAGCAAGAGGACATCGCTACTTGCACAGCCATCACTGTGTCTGAAGGGATGAAGGAGTTTGGAGAGACTCAAATCAGCACCCAAGGAGCAGGTCCCTGTTCTAGAGACCAGGGGTCTCAGGGACACAGCCTTGGGCCATGATCTCCTGGCTCCTGTCTCCTTGTAGGATCTTGCATTTTTGTTCATCGCTTCGTGGGTCCAGGAGGGGCAGAGAGAAGGGCTGTGACATGCTGGGTACTTTTGCTGGGCTCTGGCCGGGCTTGCAGTGAGGAGAGACCAGGCTGGACAGAATCCAGCACATGTGGAGACGTTCCCTCCTCTCCTTGCTTTGGTCAGTGGGGAACAGGGTTGGTTGAAGCATGAGCATTCTCCCATGACAGTGAGGGCTGGAACCTCTGAGGAGGATGGAGGGGAAGGCCCAGGGATCCAGCTCTGTCTTGATCTGTGCATCCTCTGCTCGTTTTGGGTGCTAGTTTCCTCGAGAGGGGATGTCGGGCTGCCTGGGTTAAGGAGAGAGGTCGGAACTTGATGTCTTTGAGAGGTTTGGATCTTACCAGAGAAGACAGAAGCTTCAGCTGGAGGGGACCCTGTTGCCTGTTGCAAGGAAGTTTTGCTTGGCCGGATTGTGGGGCTGGAGCTGTGCCTCCTCCCTGCAATTTCTCCATGCTGAGGGCTGGGAGATGCAGGAGCTACATCTCTCAGTGCTCCTGGAGAGGAGCTGTTCCCTTGGTGGAGCACAAAGTGGTGGGGACCTTAGCAGAGCTCAGCTCAGCTCAGCTCTGGCACTTTTCCCAGATTCCTGGGCATGGGGCTGGCCCTGAAGAACCTGACCTTTCTCTGGAGGTTTTGCCATTTGGGAAGGCTGTGGGACCTGGGAGAGAGCAGTGCTGGTGGGTCCTTACCATGACAGCTCTGCTGTTTGGCCATGAACTTCCTCAGACCCGGTGATGGATTCACCAGCCTGCCTGTCACTGAGAGCAGCAACTGGCAGCAATGGGGCTCAAACTATTTATTTTCCCAGCCCTTCCTGAGCCTCTTTGTCCACTGCAAGGTGGAATGAACTCTTTGGAATTGCTGGCAGACAGCATGGCAGCAGGAAAGCTGCTCTCAGCCCTCTGATCTGGGGAGCTCTCATGGCCACCTCAGGAGGGAGTTTCCCACCTCCCATGACAAGAACAGCAGGTCTCCAGGGCCAGGCAGAATGGTGAGGGCACTTTCTTACCATGAATTCCTGGCTTGTGCAGCAAGGAAGAGTTAGCGCTGAGTTTGGAGCTGTGCTCTGAGCTCCTCTCCCTGCTCGCTTGTGTGAGTGCCAAGACTGGGAGCGCAGATCCACCTTGTGTGCACACACAGAGGTACAGCATCTCCCTACCCAAACACACCCACTGCCCCTCCATCTCTGGGGGAACCAGGGACTTCTCCAGGGTCTTTGGGCACTCCTCTGGATTTCTTGGGTGATTCAAGCCTTCTGAGGGGACCCAGTTTCAGAGGCCAGGGTTTCTCCCTCTACTACTGATGGCACAGGCAGTGTTGTGCGCCGATGGGATCAGAGCAGGAGGCAGCTGCAGCCCACGGAGCAGGGCCATGTAGGGCGAACTTTACAGCGGGATGTCTTTATTACTGCCATGTGCTTTGGTCAGCAGGTTCAGCCCCTCAGGCAAGAGCCTGCCTGGCATTGCTGCCGGTTGGGGACATCGTGTGGAGCCGAGAGAGTCTTGGGAAGCTGATCCCCTCAGGAGCGCTGGACAAAAGCCTTTGGCTGCGTGCTCCGCCACAGCTCTCTGTCTCGGGTGTGTTTTCTCCGCCTGTAGAGCAACTTGATTTGCTGCATTAGTAAAAATAGACAGGCTAATGAATTCAGCTGATGCAACCCAGTGTGCGTGTGCACGCGCCAGCCCTGGCTGTGCATATGTGTGTCTGTGTGTGTGTGTGTGTGTGTGTGTGTGTGTGTGTGTGTGTGTGTGTGCGCGCTCGTGTGCGTGTGCGTGTGAGCCATGGAGCACTACAGCCTGTGCAGGGGCAGCCACCCCCATCCCGAGGCTGTGCATGTCCATTTGTGTGCGTGTGTGTGCATGTGTGTGTACGTGTGTGTGTGCGCATGTGCATGCGTGTGTGCGTGCATGTGTGTGCATGTGTGTGTACGTGTGTGTGCACACGTGCATGCATGTGTGCATGTGTGAGTGTGCATGTGTGTGCGTGTGTGCATGAGTGTGTGCATGCGTGTGTGTGCATGTGTGTGTATGTATGTGTGCGTGCATGTGTGCATGTGTGTGTACATGTGTGTGTGCGTGTGCGTCCATGTGTGTGCATGTGTATGCATGTGTGTGCACGTGCGTATGTCCATGTGTGTGTGTGTGCATGCATGTGCATGCATGTGTGTGTGTGCATATGTGTGTATGTGTGTGTATGTGTGTGTGCATGTGTGTGCATGTGTGTGCACACGCGTGTGTCTGTGTGTGTGTGTGCATGNATGTGTGTGCACACGCGTATGTCCATGTGTGTGTGTGCATGTGCATGCGTGTGTGTGTGTGTGCATGTGTGTGTACATGTGTGTGCATGCGTGTGTGTGCATGCGTGTGTGTGCGTGTGCATGTGTGTGTGTGCATGTGTGTGTATGCGTGTACATGTGCATGCGTGTGTGTGCATGTGTGTGTACATGTGTGTGCATGCGTGTGTGTGCGTGTGCATGTGTGTGTTTCTATGTGTGTGCGAGCATGTGTGCATGTGTGTGCGTGTGCGTGTGTGCACGCATGTGTGTGTACATGCATGTGTGTGTCTGTGTGTCTGTGTGTGTATGTGAGCGTGCGTACATGTGTGTATGTGTGTGTGTGTGTGTGTGTGGGGTGTGTGTGTGCAGGGCCCCATGAGCCGTGGCTCTTCGCTGCCGCGCAGCTCTGCTGCCAGAGCAGGGGCTCCACAGAAATCGTTTTGCAGCAGCTTTGGATCCTGGCAGGGCAATAGCAGGGGGCACAGCAGGCTGGGGGCAGGAGTGCGGGCTGCAGGGACCTGGCAGGTTGGTAGAAGGGTCTCATGGGGAGCTGCTGGGGCAATAATGAGTCCTCTCAGGGACCTGGTGGTGTGATCACAGGTGCTCTTACAAGGACCTGCTGGTGCAATGGTGGATTCTCACAGGGACCTGGCAGGGCAGTAGTAGGATCTCTTACAGGTACCTGGCAGGGTGATAGCAGATCCTCACAGGGACCTGGTGAGGTGACAGTAGATCCTCTCAGGGATCTGGTAGGGCAATAGGAGGATCTGTTACAAGAACCTGGCAGGGCAATAGTGGGTTTTCAGTGTCCTGGTGGGGTGATCGCAGGATCTCTTACAAATATGTGACAGGACAATAGTGGATTGTCACAGGGATCTGACAGGGCAATAGTAGGATCTCTTGCAAAGGACCTGGCAGGGCCATAGCGAATCCTTGCAGGGTCCTGGCAGGGTGATGGAGGATACTTGCAGGGGCCCAGCGGGGAAATGCCAGATCCTCATGGATGGGCAGGGCCGGCTGTGGGGGTGCCGCGGGGGCAGTTTGCGGGGTGCCCCGGCGCGGCGGCGGCGCGGGGCGGGCACGGGCTCTGCCGCTGTCCGCGGTGCTGCCGCTGTCCGCGGTGCTGACCTCAGCGCCGCCGGCGGCCCGGGGGCTCCACGCCCGCCAGAGTTCGCCCCCGAGCCTCACCGGAGTGGGATAGCCATCTGATCCAGGAGTGTGGGATCTCCCAGTCAGCAACACTCAGGTGGCACTAACAGGGTCACTGATCATCCTGCCCGTCTCGAGGCCCTCATCTCCCTTTTCTCTCTTCACTACCACGTGGAGATGGTAAACTCTCCAACAGCTTGGACAGGCTTTGCCTTCCTGGCAGCTTCTGTCCTGTGCATCTCAGCATCCTCATTGTCTGAGCAATGTTTGTAGTGACAGGCTCTTAGACCCTGGCTTTCTTCTCTCTTCCTGCGTCAAATCCAACCCCCACCACTGCCTCATCACTTATTGTGGGTGACAAAACCCTCATGAATGGAGTGACTTCTCTGGCACTGACGTCTCCTGTGAAATGTGCTCCTGGAGTGGATTCTGGAGACCGAAAGATTTTGACCTTTGCTTTCATCAGGCTTTCTCCCACTGCAGATTGGGAGCTGGCACTCCACTGCTGCAAGATGCTTTACCATGAGCCATGGCTTGCAGGAGCAAAGAGGGGTTGTTATGGGGCTGCAAATCTGGGCCCTTCCCATGGGATCCCAGAGCAAGGATGGTTGTACCAAGTGCTGAACAATCTTGGTGACAATGATGATGATGATGTGGTCGCCCAGTCATGCAAGCTGCAAATAGTGAGATGAAGGGATAAAAGGCCAAATCTCTGCTCTCCTGCTGCTTTAGGGTGGTCAAAAAACAAATGGAGATTCTTACGGAGTTGCTGGAACATCAGAGAGGCTCTGTACTGACAGAGGCAGACAGGTTTGTGTTTCATTGTCCATTCACTGTCGAGGTGGTTTGGGAGGGCCTGGGGCAGGACAAGGCAAGCCCTGGCTGTCCCAGCACAAAGCAGCTGGGATCTCCATGGGATGTGGGGGTTGCACATCGTACATGGGAGTGATGTGGCCTCAGACCTGGGGTGCAGGAGCCTTGAGGGATGCTCAGCTGCAGGCAAGGGCTTTTCAGCAGCAAGGGAGGAGAGATGCCAGTGCTGCCCCATGGTGCCAAAGACAGCAGAGAGCAGCTATTCAACCCGCTCTCCTCCCCACCTTCTCCACACTGGGGTCCTTCTCCAAGCACAGTCCTGCTCCTGGGGTTGGTAGAAAGCCCCAAATCCTTGCCCGCCCATTTTCCCAAAGAGAAATGCCTATCTGACCTCCCACCACTGCTGCCTGGAGCTGCCTGTGACGAGAGGCCCACATCTCTGGCCATCTTTCTATTTGAAGTGACTTCCCAGCTCATTCAATGTTCAGGATTTCTATGTTCCAGACAGGCAGACTCAGCACCCAGGGCAGCGGGGACCTGGCTCAGCTTTCAAAGGCAGAGCTGGGAAAGCTGTTGAGTCCACTCAGTCCACCCCGAGCCCAGCCTCAGGGACTAGCTGAGGTCTGAACTGGTTGTATCTATTGACAAAACCTCCTGCTGGCTGCATCTCAGTCCAGTGACTTGTCAGCATCTCTCCTCCCGTGACTGTCCTCTTGGGCTCTTGGAGCCCTGGGCTGCCCCTCTGTCACCACCTGCCCTCTCCCTGGAGACAACCAGCGTGCCCAACAGCTCTGGCTGTGGGCTCTGTGAGGATCAACAGCCTTTCTGTGCCGCCCAGTAATTATCTGTTTGGATTCATGCTGCGTCAGACACCCTGGTGCACGTTCTGTTTGCTTCCCTAATTGCTGCCAAGCACCGAGCTGCTGGGTTTAAGTTTCTTTCTTCTTTCCCCTCCTCTTCTCCTACTTCCTAGTGAATTTAACACACGTCCAAGCATCGGGGGCCCAGCTCCACTGTCGGGCAGTGGGAGTGGAGGCAGCAGTGACTGCGTCCAAGTCGAGAGAGGCGCCAGACTGTCTGCACAGGGCTGGGCTCATCCCTGGAGGGGCGGATCTCTCCGGGACGCTGCCCCTGAGTCTGCTGGCACCTCTACGCCACTCACACCATGGGAGAGGCTTCAGCAGCTCCCACCAGCCCCGTCCTACAGCCCCGCTGTGCTGGAACAGTGTCCTCAGGAGCCGCCATGTGCTGTGCATCCTGTGGGGTTTGCCAGCTGTGCCACTGGCAGCTGCCGGCTCTCCTGAGCTTTTTTAAGTGTCAGCTCCCTTGCTGATTGCTCCAGGAGAGCTGGATGAGGCCAAGGATGCTGTGAGGGTGAAAGTGATGGGCTAAGGGCAGCAGGTGATCTGGGCTGCATCCCACTTGGCAGCCACCTCCCCCAGCTTGCTTGGAGCATCCTCAGAGCCCACAGAGCTTGACCAGGAGCATTACCAGACAGGATGCTCCTCCCTTGGTACCCCTTCAGCGTGCTCTGGTCATCTCTGTCCAAAATAAAGCAGCTAAAATAATTCCCTTGCTTTTATCACAGGTCCAGGGTCAGCTGGCAATGAAGAGGGTCGTCAGGTTCCAAAAGATACTGATGGATGGATATGCCAGGCAACCATCAGGGCTTCAGGGCCATGTCCCTGTCCTCGGGCACATGCACTGAAAGCCCTTTCCTGTGCTCCAGCCTCTCATGTCCCCAGGGGCTGCCAGGAGCCAGCACTTCAGCAGGGTTTGTCACGGCACTGGCAAAGAGGGCAGGAGCACCCCAGCAGGGCCCTGCACCAGCTGGGGCAGAGGGATGGGGACAAACCCCCATCAATTATTCACCTCCTTATTTACAGAGGGAAACGTGTTGAATAATGAATGGTGGGTGCGGTGGGGCAGTGGAAAGCCAGCCTTGCTGCCACTGCAATATTTATTGGCCCGGTTTGCTGGTGCTGCCCGGCTGCCGTGAGGCTCAGCAGGGCTTGGCAAGGTTCCTGCCTGGCACAGTGAGCAGAAGCAGCTCTGCTCCACCACCACTGCCTCCTCTCCCCACCACTAAAATGCTCCAAGGGTTGGAGCTCCTGTGCTCTAGGATAGGTTGAGAGAGCTGGGACTGTTCAACCTGGAGAGGAGAAGGCTCCAGGGAGATCTGAGAGCCCCTTCCAGTACCTAAAGTGGCTACAAGAGAGCTGGAGAGGGACTTGGGACAAGGGTCTGAAGGGAGAGGACAAGAGGGAATGGCTTCCCGTTGACAGAGGGCACGGTTAGATGGGATAATGGAAAGAAATTCTTCCCTGTGAGGGTGGGGAAGCCCTGGCACAGGTTGTCCAGAGAAGCTGTGGCTGTCCCATTCCTGGAAGTGTCCAAGACCAGGTTGGATGGGACTAGCAGCAACCTGGTCTGTAGTGGGAGATGTCCCCGCCCATGGCAGGAGGTTGGAATGAGATGACCTCTGAGGTCTCTTCCAATCCAAACCAGTCTATGATTCCTGCTCCATTTTCCATTGGTGGCTGGATTCCAGGATCAGAGAGGGATGTGAATGTCCAGGGAAAAATCCCCACTTTTCTTTCATCACGGCATATGTCATGGCCATGCAGGCCCGGGGAGGACCCTGCTCTGTGTCCTGCACATGTCCTCTCTGTGGCTGTGCCCACCCTCCCTGCATCTCCTGATCCCAGGACAGTGCTCCCTGTGCTCCCCGCACAGGGACTCCCAAGATCATCCTCCCCACCTGTGCTAACACATCCCCCAGCCCTGCCCACCCTCCCTGCCAGACTGGCAACCCCTCATCCCTGTGTTACAGAGAGACCTGTGGAAGATGTCGAACCCGAGAAACGGTGACACCAAGCCCCCATGTTTGCCCCGCAATGGACTGGTGAAGATCCCCACGCAATCCAACGGCCTCGGCTCCGCCAGCATCACCAAAGGCACCCCTGCCATGAAAAACCGCCTGTGCCAGCCTTCCTCTGTGCCTGCCATCCTCAGCCCAGCCTTAGCCCACCGCAGCGACCTTCCCATCCCCAGCCTGGCCTCCCCGCTCTCCTTGGCCACTCTGGCCAGCGTGTCCTCCCCTCCTGGCGCTTCCTTGGTGGGACTGAACACGAGTGAAGGCTCAGAGCAGCCCTCACCAGAGCGGCTGCCGGGCTCACCCTCGGAAAGGCAGCTGGTGGTGGATGAGAAGATCCTCAACCGCTTGTTCTGGTACTTTTCAGCGTGTGAGAAGTGCGTACTGGCCCAGGTGTGCAAGGCATGGCGGCGAGTGCTCTACCAGCCCAAGTTCTGGGTGGGCTTGACGCCCGTCCTGCACACCAAAGAGCTCTACAACATCCTGCCCGGTGGTGAGAAGGAGTTCGTGAGCCTGCAGGGCTTCGCTGTCCGCGGCTTCGATGGTTTCTGCCTCGTGGGCGTCTCTGACCTGGACATTTGTGAGTTCATTGACAACTACCCCCTCTCCAAGAAGGGAGTCAAGTCCATGAGCCTTAAGAGGTCGACTATCACGGATGCAGGGTTGGAGGTAAGTGATGCTGGTGAGGTGACCATGGTGACTGAGATGTGGTGATGGTGGGTCGCTGCTGGTGGCCTTAGGGACACACATGTGGTCAGAGCTTTCTCTGGTCACAGAGAAGGAGCAGGCAGGAGGCATGGCCATCCCACAGGTGTGGGCAGCACTGGGAATTCTTGCCTGTGGTCTGGGCAGGGAGGTGGGTGCAGCCTGAACAGGCAGTGGGTCAGAAGGCAGTCAGGGGGTTCATCCCTTCTGTCTGTGGATACTGAGAGGTAGGTAGAGCCAGACAAGGTGTCACTGTGCAGGGTATGTGGTATTGGGTGACAAGAAGGACTCAGGGCATGGGGACGTTCTCACTTGGCTGGCTGCTCCCCAGCAAAGGGGGTCATCTGAGCAAGGGGTTGAGAGTCAGACAGAGATGGGGCAACTCATAGTCCTGCACGGGGCCTGGCAAAGTCCCCACCGAGGTCCCTGCCCTGCACCATGGCCAAACACAGCACCAGCTGCTGCGTGGGCACATCTTACCTGAGCAGCGGGCATCAATCCTGACCCTACCAACACCACCTGCCACAGTGCCAGGGCTGCATCTGGGGGTCTGTGCCTGTCCCCTCCCATTCCCCACCAATGCTGGTGTGTCCTACGTGAGGGAAGTCCCAGGGAGAAGGCTGCACCCAGGCAGGACTGGGAGCACTGGGAAGAGCTGCGGTGCACTCAGAGGCAGCTGGGGTGGGCAGGGCTGCACAGAGCAGGTGGCGGTGCCCACCAAGCCCTGACGCCCTGCCCCTCGGCAGGTGATGTTGGAGCAGATGCAGGGCGTGGTGCGGCTGGAGCTGTCAGGCTGCAACGACTTCACGGAGGCGGGGCTGTGGTCCAGCCTCAACGCCCGCATCACGGCCCTGAGCGTCAGCGACTGCATCAACGTGGCCGACGACGCCATCGCCGCCATCTCGCAGCTCCTGCCCAACCTCACCGAGCTCAACCTGCAGGCCTACCACGTGACGGACACGGCGCTCGCCTACTTCACTGCCAAGCAGGGCTACACCACCCACACCCTGCGCCTCAACTCCTGCTGGGAGATCACCAACCACGGCGTGGTCAACATGGTGCACAGCCTGCCCAACCTGAGCGTCCTCAGCCTCTCGGGCTGCTCCAAGGTGACGGACGACGGGGTGGAGCTGGTGGCTGAGAATCTGCGGAAGCTGCGCAGCCTCGACCTCTCCTGGTGCCCTCGCATCACCGACATGGCCCTGGAGTACATCGCCTGCGACCTGCACAAGCTGGAGGAGCTGGTTCTCGACAGGTACAGGAATGTCTCAAGCTGTGCTGAGCTGTGCTGTGCCATTCCGAGCCATGCCAAGGCATGTTGAGCGGTGCCAAGCCATGTCATGCTGAGCCATGCCGAGCCATGTCATGCCATGGCAAGTCATGCCAAGTCATGCCATGCCATGCCAAGCCATGCCTCATGATGCTGAGCCATGCCAATCCATGCTATGCCGTGTCATGCCATGCTGAGCCGTGCTGTGCCATGTCACGTGATGACAAACCATGCCATGCTGAGCCATGCCATGCTGAGCCGCACTGGAAGCAGAGGGTGCCCATGGTCTGGGGACACCCATGGGTGCCCAACTGCTGGCCAGCCCTGACCCGCCGTGTCCCCGCCAGGTGTGTGCGGATCACCGACACCGGCCTCAGCTACCTGTCCACCATGTCATCCCTGCGGAGCCTCTACCTGCGCTGGTGCTGCCAGGTAGGTGGGGGAGCACAGCTGTGCCTGTCCTGGCATGGCAGGGAGGGCAGGGTGGCACCTCCCTGGGATGTGCCAAGAGCTCCCCAGGCCGACTGGATACCCCAACATCTGGTGCTGGGAAGTGGGTGCTCCTGTGAGCTCAGCAGGTCTCAGCCCTGGCCCTCAGACATCCTGCCCCAGCATCCTGCTCCAGGTCCAGGCTCCTTGTCTCAGGTCCCTGTACCTTGTCCTGACACTCAGAACCTGGTAGCAGACCCAGTACCCTGTCCCTGGACCCAGCATCCTGCCCCAGCATTGTGCTACAGCATCTTGCATCCTGCTCGAGCTCCCTCCTCCAGCTCTCTGTCCCAGCTCCCTGCACCGTGTCCCACTGTGCCAGCACTCAGAGCCAGCACCCTGCCCCAGAATCCTACACCTGCCCCAGGCTTCCTGCCCCAGCAGTACTCAGCCCCATGTTGGTCCTCCCATTGTCAGCTCCATTTCCATTCCTTTTTCTTTTCCAGGTGCAGGATTTTGGCCTGAAGCACCTCCTGGGCATGAGCAGCCTGCGCCTCCTCTCACTGGCTGGTGAGAACCCTCTCTCCCTCCCAGGGATCAGTGGGACAGGACCCCATGGGGCTGGGGAGGGACAGCAGGGGCAGCATGGGGACAGCCAGCAAATCCCCAAGCCACCCAGACCAGCTCTGAGGGGAAGGGTCCACGGCTGGGTCCTTGGGGCACTGTGTTTTTTGAGGTGGTGGTATTTTGGGTGCTGGTTTTTGGGGTTCAATTTTTTTAGGGTGTTGGTTTTCATGGTGCTATTTTGGAGGGCACTGGATTTTGGAGATGTTTTTTTTTGGATACTGCTGCTTTGGAGTGTTGGTGTTTTGGAATGCTGCTTTTAAGGTGCTGATTATTTGTTTGTTTTTTTTTGGTTGGTTGGTTGGTTGGTTTGGTTTTGTTTTGGGGTTTTTTTGGGTTTGTGTTTGGTTTTTTTGAGGGGTACTTTTTTTTTTGCATGCTGGTTTGGGAGGTTCTGTTTTTGGGGGGTTCTGGTTTTGTGGGTGCTGATGTTTTGAGGTGCTACTCTTTTGGATACTAGTACTTTAGGGTGCTGGGTTTAGTGTGCTTTTTTTGGTGCTGGGTTTTAGGGGAACTGGTGTTTTGGATACAGTTTTGAGGTCTATTGGTTGTTTGCGACACTTTTTTTTTTGTTCTGTTTTGTTTGGGGTGCTGATGTTTTGTTTTGTTTTGGTTTGGTTTTGGTTTTGTTTTTTTTTTTGGTGCACTGGGTTTCAGGATGTTATTTTTGGGGAGCTGGTGTTTCGGGTTGCTGATGTGTTTGTACTGCTGGTGTTTGGGGATGCTGTTTTTTGGGGGTGCTTTTAGGAGAGGTTTGGAGCTTTGGGATACTAGGGGTTTTGGCACTATTTTTTAGGGATAATGGTGCTTTGGGGTTCTGGGTTTTGGGGTGCTGAGATTTTGAGGTTCTGCAGGGTTTGGGTGCCGATACTTGGGAGAGCTATTTGTGGGGATTTTGTGTGGTTTGGGATGATGGTGCCCTTGGGATGCTGGTTTTTAGGATACTATTTTTGGGCGTGGTGGTGCTTTGGGGTGACAGTACCCCTTGTTCCTTGCAGGCTGCCCCTTGCTGACCACTACGGGGCTGTCGGGGCTGGTGCAGCTGCAGGAGCTGGAGGAGCTGGAACTCACCAACTGCCCTGGGGCCACCCCAGAGCTCTTCAAGTACTTCTCCCAGCACCTCCCGTGCTGCATGGTGATCGAGTAGCGCCGGGTCCGGCCGCCCGCTGCTGCGCCCACCCCGGCCACCATCGCCCACCCCCCATCTCCTCCCGGCCGCTGGGGGACACGAGAGATGCCCTCGATTCCAGCCGACCCCGGACAGTTCCCGCATCGACGTCCCCGAGGGACACGGGGCTCCGGGGGGAGATGGGGGACGGCGCCGCCCCTCGCCGGAGCTCCCCCGGGTACCGTGTAAATTCCCCCCACGCCGCCGCAGTCGCCCGTTCTCCTCACAGCGTCCTGCCAACCCCTTCCGGACAGACGGACGGGCACCATGGAAACTCAAAGTGGGAAGGCGACGCTGTGTAATCCCCCCGGCCGCATCCTGCTCCACCCGCCCCCGTGCCAAGCGGGCACACGACCCCGCCACCAAGGATGCTTCTGGAGACCAAAAGATGCTCCCAGGGATGGGCGAGAGGACGATGGTTATTTTTGGCACCCGTGGGTGGCGGCGCAGGCTGGATGGGTCCCCTCTCACCCCCGGAGCGGGTCACCGAGCTCACCCTCCCCGTGCTGCGTGTTTCCCCCAGCCTCCAGCCCTGCCTTTGGGGTGCTTTCTGCTGGTGAATAGGATGTTCCTCTCTGCCTGCCCGCCGCCCTCGCATGCTCGCTTGCTTCAGTCTCGTGCTACGGCAGGTTTCGGGGTACCGGGGGCACGGTGACAAGTGACAGCCTGCACTTAGTCCCTCCACAAGGCTGCGCTCCGGCCAGATCCTGCCCCGGGCTCTCCTGACCGGCACCTCCCTCGCCCTGAGGGATAGAGAAGGAGCGACCCATCCGTCTGGGATGGGACATTCCGGGGAGCAAGGGCAGGGCTCGGCCACCCCGGGGACACCGCCGGCACAGGGAGCAGGCAGGAGGTGGCACCCAGGACACACTGCCACTGCTCTTCCAGCTGAAAAGCCATCGCCCCGACGCGGGGAGCCGGAGTGATCCCCGGCTGAGCCGAGATGGGACCGAGCCGGGACGGGGCTGGGGCCCGTGGGGACCCAGCGCGGGAGGGGCTCGGTGGCCGTCCCCGAGCATCGCCCGCTGCCCCAGCCCCGGGAGGAGTGTGGGCATGGATACGGACATGGACGTGGGCACGGGCACGGACACGCTTTCGGTTTGTTTTGCTTTTGTACCGGCCGGGAAGGAACTGCTGCACCAACCGCCGCCTCCGCTCCCTCCTTTGTCCTAAACGCCCCTTTCTGGCCCCAAAGTGGCGCAAAGAGCCTCGTGGCCCTGAAAGGGGGTTTGGGAGCCACTGGGGCTGCGGGACACGGTGGCAGTGCTGGGGCACAGAGCACCCTGGCACGGGAGTTGGGGGCTGCCTGCACCCCCAAACCCACCGGTACCTGTGGGTGCCACACGGGTGCCAAGGACCGGGACAGGTGGGACAGTGGCACATGGAGGGTCCTGCCCCCGCAAGTGACTGCAGTAGTTGGGGGGTTGTCACCCCTACAATCCCACATTACATAGACAGCCCCAGCACGGCCCCAGGCCCCGGGCTGGCGTGTCCCCATACTCTCCTTTGCAACCCTCGCATGGCAGTGTACCCTCCTAGCCCCCTACACCCCCATTGCCCTGTGCACCCCCAGATCCCTCCAGTGCATCCCTACACCCGCAATGCATCCCATATCCCCCTGATCCCCATTTTTCTCTGCACCCCATCCCTAATGCACCCCACATCCCTTCAGCACCCCCAATTCCCCAGCCCAAACATCTCCCTAGCCCTCCCCACTTCCCATGCCTCCCACATCCCAATCAACCCCATTTCCCATCCTCCACCTTGACCCCTAATACACTCCATTTTCCCCCTGCATCCCTGTCCCTAATGCACACCATATAATCCTCCCACAATCCCCCATGGCACTGCACTCCCACAACACCAATGTTTCCCCACTCTCCTGTGCACCCCTATATTGCATCCCTACACCCCCAATGCACCCTATATCTGTCCAGCACCACCATTTTCCACCCTCTACCCTGACCACCAATGCACCCATATCCCCTTAATCCCCATTTCCCCCTGCACCCCCATGCCCAATGCACCCCAAATCCCCCTGACTCCCATTTTCCCTTTCACTCCCACCCCCAACTGCACCTCGTGTCCCTCTGGCACCCCCATTCCACCCACACCCCACATAGCCCTGGCACTGTCACCCTAACACACACCACATCCCTCCCAACTCCATTTCCCTCCCTACATCCCCACCCACAATGCACCTTATATTGCTCCAGCACATCCCTACCTCCCAGTGAAACCCCCACTCTCAGTGTACGTACATCCACCCAGCACTCCCAGCCCCCATGGCCACCCAGCACCTTCATTTCCCACCCTGCACCCCCAATGCAGCCCATATATTCCCCTGAC
>VXAU01002236.1:285158-299528 GCA_013399695.1 Formicarius rufipectus
GGCGTGATCTGATGGCAACGGTGGGTCTCGCGGGGAGGGGCCAGACGGGGTGGGGTCATCCCCGGAAGGGGCGGGGCGAAGGGAGGAAGGGGCGGTCCCGGCGGCCTCTTCGGGGCCTGCACGGCCCGAGCTGCGGGAGAGGAACTGGAGCGGCACTGACACCGGGTACTGGGGCCGTGTACGGGGCGGGTCCCGTCCCGTCCCGGCGGCAGCAGCAGGGGAACCTGGGGGCTGGGAGGGGCCTCTGAGGAGATCCGGGTGGGCTCTGAGGGGTGGAAAGGAGCCCTGAAGGTGCTTAGAGACCCTGAGGGAGCCCTGAGCCGGCTGTAGGTCAGGAGACTGCCCTGAGGGGTGGGAACGTGGGGTATGAGGGATCTGAGGGAAGGGCAGTGCCCTGGCAGGATCTCAGCCTGGCTCTGGGGGACCCTGTGACCCACCCCCGGCAGTCCCGATGGCCCTAGAGTTAGCTGCTGGGCCCGCTCTGCGAGAGAAGGAGGATGAAACCCTGGTTCCTGAAGGATCTGGGGCTCCGACAGTGCCCTGTGGAGGTGGCTGTGGCCTCACTTCACCCCACCTTATGTTGCAGACACTGCTCCCCTCGGCCCACAGCACTGCAGTCAGCCTGACCTGTCAGCAAGCGTTGCTCTCGCCAGTGAAACATCTCGGAGGGAAGAAGGAACCCAGGAAACGCTTTTAGGAACTCCCTGTGAGGGAGTCACAGAAGGCGGCAGGGGGAGGACCCGGCTGCGTCTCCCTCCCCACGGTTCGTTGATGCAGCCACACAAAACCGCGGTCGGAGCCGCCTGGGCGTGGCAGGAGCTGCAGCAGCCCTGCCTGTCCCTGCCCAGATCTGGCTGAGGGCGAGCAGGGCCGCCCGAGCGTGCGTGTGGCCGGTGGGGACGCGAGCCTGCGAGCCTGCTCCCAGAGAGGGGACGGCGTCCCCAGGACAGCCATGGAGAAGATGGCCAGGGTCACGACAGCCCTGGGCGGCAACGCCCTGACCGGCCGCACCATGTTCTGCCACCTGGATGCCCCTGCCAACGCCATCAGCGTGTGCCGCGACGCTGCCCAGGTAGTGGTGGCTGGGCGCAACATCTTCAAGATCTACTCCATCGAGGAGGAGCAGTTCGTGGAGAAGCTGAACCTGCGTGTCGGCCGCAAGCCCTCCCTGAACTTCAGCTGTGCCGATGTGGTGTGGCACCAGATGGACGAGAACCTGCTGGCAACTGCTGCCACCAATGGCGTGGTGGTCACCTGGAACCTGGGCAAACCATCCCGCAACAAGCAGGACCAGCTGTTCACGGAGCACAAGCGCACAGTGAACAAGGTGTGCTTCCACCCCACCGAGGTGTACATGCTGCTCAGCGGCTCCCAGGATGGCTACATGAAGTGCTTTGACCTGCGCAAGAAGGACTCTGTCAGCACCTTCTCCGGTAGGGACACAACCCTGGGCTGCCCCTTTCCCTAGGGGAGGCAGAGTTTGGGGGCTTTGTCCTTTCCCTCGGGAGAGTCAGAGGTTGGGGGCTTTGTCCTTTTCCTGGGGGAGGCAGAGCTTGAGGGCTTTGCCCTTTCCCTGCTTGTCCTCTTTCCCTCAGGAGAGGCAGAGGTTGGGGGCTTTGCCCTTTCCCATGCCCAGGGGGAAGATTTGCTCAGAGTGTGATGCCCAGAGCAGAGTGGGAGGGAGCTGAGAGGCATTCTGATGCCTTTTTGTCCCTCTCAGTAGTGGGTTGGGTCTGGGTCTGGAGATGAAAGATGGTCGAATCACTTCCTGCCTCCAACTCTCTCTGAACCAGGGACCCCCATGATTCCTGCAGTAGAGTTTTTAGCTTTGCTAGAGCAGTGCCCCACTGGATCTTGACTTCTGTCCCTCAGGCCAGTCAGAGAGCGTGCGTGACGTGCAGTTCAGCATCCGAGACTATTTCACCTTTGCCGCCACCTTCGAGAACGGGAATGTGCAGCTGTGGGACATCCGGCGGCCCGACCGTTACGAGAGGATGTTCACAGCCCACAATGGGCCTGTCTTCTGCTGCGACTGGCACCCAGAGGACAGGTGGGTATGGGCTGGGCCCTGGCAGCCCCCTGGCCTTGCTGGCATGATGGAAGCCCTAAAAATAGTGCTGGAAACTTTCAAGGGAGAAAGCAAAGTCTCTGGTATCTTGGTCACTGTGTCAGGAGCTAGGACATTGCTGGAAAATGGGAGCAGTTACTGGTTTGAAGATTTGAGGCCATATTGGGGTGTTGTAGGTTTGGTTTTTGACAAATTAGGGGGTTTTGAGTCATTGGATTGGTGATGGTCAGGTATAGCAAGCAGAGGAGCCAGAGTACACCGTGGGTGTGTGTTCTGGGATATGTCTCACCTGTGTTTGGTCACACTTCCCTGTTGCTTTTCCTGGGGTGTGGTTGGGAAGTGTGTGAAAGCAGTTATTGTGGTGTGCAGGTCCCTCCCACCCCCTGCCAGACAGTGCTGCAGCTCCTCACGAGCTCAGAGAGGCACTGAAATCCATTCAAAGTGGCCTTTTTCCTCTTTGCTGTGCCTGGTGAGTGGAAACCAGAGGTGGAGGGAACTGGTCTGACTGGGAGTGTGGCTCTAAAGGTGCAGGGCCTTCAGTGGGGGTGGGAAGGAGGATGTTGCCTGACCTGGTGGAGAGCAGAGAGGTCAGGAAAGCACATGGAAGGATGCGACTGCAGCTCGGCTGCCTCCACATGGCCTGGTTATAGTCCCATCTGTGCTGTAAATGTTTCTGTGCCAGGGTGGGAGAGGGGAAGTGGCACAGATCCACTCCCCATCTTCCTCCCACCCTTCCCCCAGGGGCTGGCTGGCCACAGGTGGCCGGGACAAGATGGTGAAGGTGTGGGACATGAACACGACGCGGGCCAAGGAGATTTACTGTGTGCAGACCATCGCCTCGGTGGCGCGGGTGAAGTGGCGCCCCGAGTGCAAGCACCACATCGCCACCTGCTCCATGATGGTGGACCACAACATCTACGTGTGGGACGTGCGGCGCCCCTTCATCCCCTCTGCCATGTTCGAGGAGCACAAGGACGTCACCACGGGCATCGTGTGGCGACACCTCCACGATCCCTATTTCCTCCTCTCAGGCTCCAAGGACAGCACCCTTTACCAGCACATCTTCAAGGACGCCAGCCAGCCCATCGACCGGGCCAACCCCGAGGGGCTGTGCTACAGCCTCTATGGAGACCTGGCCTTCGCCGCCAAGGAGAGCCTCATCTCCTCCGACTCCAACCGCAAGCCCTACATTGGTGACCGGCGGCACCCCATCTTCTTCAAGCGCAAGCTGGACCCCACAGAGCAGTTTGAGTACATCTCGTCCTCCAGCGCCCTTAGTGTGTTCGAGACAGATGTGGAGAGTGGCAGCATGGACTGGTTTGTGCACACGGCCAAGCAGTACGTGCTGGCTGGCCGGCCACTGGCCGAGCTCTGCGACCACAACGCCAAGGTGGCCAAGGGCCTGGACCGCAACCAGGTGAGCTGTGGGGCAGGGAGGGCAGGCACAGGGCCTGGTTTGCAGTCTGGGAAGGTTTCCAGTGGGTGTCTCCCACACAGGTGGCCCAAACGTGGACGATGCTGCGGATTATCTATTCCAGCCTCAGCACTGTGTCGTCCGCCAACCTCAACCACAGCATGGGGAAAGGCAGCGCTGCCCTCCCACTCATGAACAGGTACGGGGTGTTGGAGCTGCAGTGAGGGATGTCATGGCTGGAGCAGCTCAATGAGTGGGAGAGAAGAGATGGCTCCTTGGCTGGGATGGAGTCACAGAATCATATCATGGAGTCACAGACTGGTTTGGTTTGGAGGGCGCTTAAAGCTCATCCTGTTCCGTGCCCTGCCATGGGCAGGGACCCCTTCCACTAGACCAGGTTGCCCTAAGCCCTGTCCAACCTGGCCTTGGACACTTCCAGGGATGGGGCAGCCACAGCTTCTCTGGACAACCTGTGGCAGGGCCTGCCCACCCTCACAGGGACAGATTTTTTCCTTACATCCGATCTGTCCCAGTCACAGAGCGGGAGCAGGGTCAGCTCTCCCCAGCTCATGCTGTGCTGGTTTGCAGGTTGGCATTGTCTGAATGCAGCCATTTCCCATGTGGATGTGAGAAGTGAGTGCCCAACCTGGCCTCAAGCCTCACATGCTGCTCTCTTCCCTCCTCCAGTCAGAGTTTGGAGCTGTGATGGGGCATGGGACTGGTACCAGATCTGCAGTTAGTGAATTTGTGAATCATAGAATCATTCAGGTTGGAAAAGCCCTCTGAGATCATTGACAGTTCAACTGTCAACCCAAGGCCACCAATAACCCATGTCCCTAAGCACTACATCTACACATTTTCTGAATACTTCCAGGGATGGGGACTCCACCTCTGTCCTGGGCAGCTGTGCCAGGGCCTGACCACCATTACAATGAAGAAATTTTCCCAGTATACAACCTAAACCACCCCAGCACAACTTGAGGCCACTTCCTCTCCTGCTTGTCCCTGTTCCCTGGGAGCAGAGCCTGACCTGCCACCAGCTTCTTACACTATCAGGGATTTGCAANCAGTTCAACTGTCAACCCAAGGCCACCAATAACCCATGTCCCTAAGCACTACATCTACACATTTTCTGAATACTTCCAGGGATGGGGACTCCACCTCTGTCCTGGGCAGCTGTGCCAGGGCCTGACCACCATTACAATGAAGAAATTTTCCCAGTATACAACCTAAACCACCCCAGCACAACTTGAGGCCACTTCCTCTCCTGCTTGTCCCTGTTCCCTGGGAGCAGAGCCTGACCTGCCACCAGCTTCTTACACTATCAGGGATTTGCAAAGAATGAGAAGATCCCCCCTGAGCCTCCTTTTCTCCAGGCTGAGCCCCACCATCTCCCTCAGCTGCTCCTGCTGCTCCAGCCCCTTCTCCGGCTTCATTCCCTTCCCTGGACACACTCCGGCCCCTCAATGTCTTTCTTGTCATGAGGGACCCAGAATTGCCCCCAGGACTGGAGGTGCTTCAGCAGTGCCCAGCACAGTGATAGTGACAAGGGTGGAAGAAGGTGTTTCAGAGCTGGAGGTGTGCAGTGGTGTCCTTCTGCCTTTCCAAGGGAAAACCCAGCCCAACTCTGCAAGAGCCCCATTGTGGGCTGATGAAGCAGGAAAACTTGTTTTTCCTCTTCTCAATGACATAAATGTGAGCACTCCAAATTATCTGTCAGACCTGGCAGGACCAGGTTACCACAGTGAGTGATGGATCCTCAAATAACATCTAAAGAAACAAGCACTGTCCTTGACCAAGCTCTGTCTCCAGCCGGGTCGCTCTGCCTCTGACTGAAACACCGCTGGGCTCTGCTCCAACCCCATCCGTTCCCTCTTCTGTTGGTGAAAGCTGAACATGGTGATGCATAACAATCAGCCTTGGAGCGAGGCAGCTCCTGTTCACCTGCTTCTGAGGGGAAGGAGATGGGGCCAAGGGTCTGCCTAGCATTGAAATTCTTCAGGAAGACCTTTGCAGTGCATGTGCAGTGACACCAGGCTTGGAGGAAGGGCTGTAATCACAATTGCAACCTATCTTTGTTTTTAAGTCACATTGGGGATGGGTGACTTCTGCTCTCCCAGGGACATCACCATATCTTGGGTTTCATCATTCAAACTGCAACTGGACACCTCTGCCCAGGCTGTTTGCTGGCTGGAATGGAAGCTTTAAACCCCTGTGACTACTAAATTTGGCTTTTATTCCCCAGCTTTAACTTGAAGGACATCCCCTCTGGGCTGGGCAATGAGTCCAGACTGGACCGCAGCAAAGGAGAAAGCCGCTCGGAAAACATCCTCATGGACTCCTCCTCCACCCTGATCAACAACGAAGGTAACACTCCTTGGGGGGGGGGGAACAGTCCTGCTCCTACAGCTCTTCCCTCCTTAGTTGTGGATGTGGCATAAACTGGTGCATTTATCCTGTAAATTGGGGTGGCTGGACCTGCTGCAGCCCCAGGTGAAGGACACAAGTCCTGCAGGACAGTTTACCTCTGTGATGCAGGGTGATAGTGACAGTGGTGGCTGTGGGTACCAGGAACGTGTTTGTGGTGGGGAGCTGAGCTGTCTGACTCAGGCACAGCCTGGCACACCAGAGCAGGACACAGGGAGGTTTATCCAACCATGTGATGAGCTGATTTCCCTCTTGCTGGGCATGCAGACAACGAGGAGACAGAGGGCAGCGATGTCCCTGCGGATTACCTGCTGGGAGACGTGGAGGCAGATGAGGATGACCTGTACATGATGGACCATGAGAACCCACATGGTGAGAGCATGGCTGGTGCTGGGAGGTGCTGCCTATCCCAGACATGCAGCTGGATTTTCTCCTGGCCTTCCCTGCTCATTCCTGCTATGTCTTCACAGCTGAAGAGCAGGAGTACAGCCTTCCCCAGGAAGCCTTTCCCCTACGCCACGAAATCGTGGACAACCCCTCAGCCTTGGACCACCTGCAAGACAAGGCTGACTCCCCCCATGTCAGTGGCAACGAGGCTGAGACAGTGTCGCTGACTCCTGTGGAGTCCTTCTCCCTCATCTCCATCTCCCACTCGCTCTATGAGAACCGCCTGCCCTCCGACTTCTTCAGCCCCATCGTGCGCGACACGCTGCTCTTCTACGCTGAGCAGGGGGACGTGCAGACGGCCGTGTCTGTGCTCATCGTGCTGGGGGAGCGCATCCGCAAGGAGATCGACGAGCAGACACAGGTGGGACCCTGTAGCATGAGGGGGACACTGTGCTGGGACCCACAGGGGGTGTATCCCAACACCAACACTGTCCTGGGACCCACAGGGGGTGTAACCCAGCACCGTGCTGGGACCCGCAGGAGGTGTATCCCTAAGCCAACACTGTGCTAAGACCGATGGAGGGTGTAACCTAACACTGCTGGGACCCACAGCGGGTGTATCCCAACACCAACACCGTCCTGGGACCCACAGGGGGTGTATCCCAGTGCGATGGGATCCCACCTGGGCTCTGGGCATCTTCCCCTCTCCCCCAGCCCCTGCCAGGTCTCTAACTGGGATAGGCAGCTCCAGGACCCCTGGTACCTGCCCTGCCAGCAGCGCTGGCAGGGACTTGAGGAGTGTCTGCAAGGCCAGGGTGAGGAAGTGGCCGTGGCCTGTTGATTTGGGGAAGGATGCTGTTCTCCAGTATTTCAGAGCTGTTCTCCCACTGCAGGGATCGTAGAGTCATGGAATCCTTTAGGTTGGAAAAACTTTCTAAAATCGTAAATCTAGTCATTCCCTCAGGTGCCAAGGCCGCCACTAACCCGGGTCCCCAAATACCACGTCCACATGGCTTTTAAATCCCTCTGGGAAGGGTGACTCCATCACTTCCCTGTGTCAGGTCGTGACCACTCCTACAAGTGGGGAAATTTTCCCAATATCCAGCCTAAACCTCTCCTGGCACAACTTGATGTTGTTTCCTCTCATCCTGTCCCTTGTTCCCTGGGAGCAGAGCACACCCCACCCCTCGGCTCCCCACTCCTATCAGTTGTAGAGAGTGAGAAAGTCCCCCCCTGAGCCTCTTTTTGTCCAGGATGAGCCCCCTCAGCTGCTCCTGCCACTTCCGCAGCTCAGTTCCCTTCCCTGGACATGTTCCAGCCCCTCAATGTCTTTCTTGTCATGAGGGGCCTGGAACTGCCCCCAGGATTGTAGTTGCCTCAGCAGTTCCCAGCATAGGAGGAAATGACTGCTCTGGGCCTGCTGCCACATCAGTGCTGGTGCAAACTGGTTGTCATTGGCCTTCTTTCCCATCTGGGCACACCTGCCTCATGTTCTGCCACTGTTGATCCCCAGGTCCTTTTCCACTGGATATTTTCCAGCCACTGTGCCCCAAGCCTGGGGCTGTGATCCAAGAATGGATCTTGCCTTTGGGAGACAGGGCTGGTATCCTCAGAGGGTTTCAGGCTGTATGTCAAGGCTTAGGCATCTCTGGCCATCCGCAGGAGCACTGGTACACATCCTACATCGACCTGCTGCAGCGCTTCCAGCTCTGGAATATCTCCAACGAGGTGATCAAGCTGAGCACATGCCGCGCCATCAACTGCCTCAACCAGGCATCCACCACCCTCCACATCAACTGCAGCAACTGCAAGCGGCCCATGAGCAACAGGGGCTGGATCTGCGACAGGTGAGGGCACAGAGCTGGGGACAGCTCAGCAAGTTGGGCCCAGGTGGACTGCGGGGGATGGAGAGTGGGCTGGGTGCCCCTGTTCCCCCATAGTGCCCCCCGAGGGCTGTCCCTGCCTACAATCCCTATTTCTCTCCGGGCAGGTGTCGGCAGTGTGCCAGCATGTGTGCCGTGTGTCACCACGTGGTGAAGGGGCTCTTCGTGTGGTGCCAGGGTTGCAGCCACGGTGGCCACCTCCAGCACATCATGAAGTGGCTGGAGACCAGCTCCCACTGTCCCGCAGGCTGCGGCCACCTCTGCGAGTACACCTGAGCCCGAGGTGGGGTGGCAGCTGGGTGGGGCAGGGGCCGGGCAGTCTCCTGCGTGGTACTCCCCGCACCTCCCTCCCTCTATTTATTTGTGTAAATAAGGGCTGGGGGTGGCCCCCCTGCCCGGCTATTTTGTACTGAAGTAAAACCAGCAGCTGAACCGAGCCATGCCTCTTGTCTGTGAATGCGGCGGTGCCCCTTATGTCCGGAGGCCCCTTTAAGCGCCGAGGTGGCCCCACGTCCGAGGTGGCCCTTTAAGGCCCGGCCCTCAGAGGGCCCCGCCCAGCCAATGGCGGAGCGCTCCGTGTGCGCGGTGCATGCCGGGGGTCGTAGTCCGGTGCCGATGGCGGCGCGGCTGCTCCCGGTGCTGCTCCCGGTGCTGCTGCGCTGGGCCCGGCCCGCCCGGGGCACCGACACGCCGGGCGGCGGATGGTGAGTGCGGGGGGTGCCCCGCGGCCGCGCCTTGGGCCAGGACCGGGGCCGAGCGCAGCCTCTCGTTGCAGGCTGGCGGGCTCGGTGCCGGAAGAGGAGCGGTGCACCGTGGAGCGGGCGGACGCCTCCCTCACCTATTCCCTGTTCCTGCAGCGGTACGGGCGGCCCGGGGCGGGGACAGTGCCCGGGGCACCGGGCGGGAGAACCGGGAGGGACGGGGGGGCGAGGACCTGGGGCGAGGCGGGTGGAGCCGGTGCCGGTGGCCGCGGGGATGGGTCGGGGCCGGTGCTCCCGCTGGACCCCGCTGGACTCTTCCCCAGGTTTGCCTTCTCCCGGCCGGTGATCCTCGGCGGTGTCACGGACAACTCGGTGAGTGCCGGGAGCGGACGGGGGTCCCTCCCCGCGGTGCTTCGGGAGTGGCTGCACCCCCCGGACCCCGCGCTCCTCCATCCCCAGGCTTTCCGAGCCCTCTGCTCCCGGGACAAGCTGCTGGCGGCCTTCGGGCCTCTCCCGGTGCGGCTCAGCACGGCCAACACCTACTCGTACCGCAAAGGTGAGCGCGGGGGCCGCGCCCGGGCCGGGGCTGCCGCTGCCCCCGCTCACCGTTCCCGTTTCCGCAGTGGATGTGCCGTTCCAGGAGTACGTGGAGCGGCTGCTGCAGCCGCAGGACCCGACACGACTGGGCAGTGGTGGGTAGAGTCGTCCCGTCCCCCGCAGCTCCCCAGTCTTCACCGGGCTCAGCCTTCCGTGTGCCCCCAGACACCCTCTACTTCTTCGGCGACAACAACTTCACTGAGTGGGGCCCCCTGTTCCAGCACTACGTGCCTCCTCCCTTCCGCATCCCGGGCACCAGCCCTGCCTACAGCTTCGGCATCGCAGGTGGGATCGGGCTGGGGTCGGGCTGGGATCAGGGGGTTTCCCCAGCACCAATCTCCCCCTCCCACCGCAGGCTCTGGCTCCGGGGTCCCCTTTCACTGGCACGGCCCCGGTTTCTCCGAGGTGATTTTCGGCAGGAAGGTGAGAACTGAGCCCTGAGGGAAGGATTTGGGGAGGAGGGAGGGAGAGGAACAAGCCCCTACCGAGCATCCCTGAACACGGGAAACCCCGCTGAGGCTGAGCCCGAGGGGCTGGAGGGGAAAGCTGGGGGGAGGCTGCTCCTGTGGTGTTTTCCAGCGCTGGTTCCTGTACCCCCCGGATAAAACCCCCCACTTCCACCCCAATGAGACGACGCTGGCATGGCTCCAGCACACGTACCCCACACTGCCCCCCGGCCAGCGCCCGCTCGAGTGCACCCTGCGCCCTGGGGAGGTGAGTCTGGCACCCGGGACCCCCGGGAGGTGGAGAGAACCCACACACAGCCCAGCCAGAGCCACGGGACTCCCCCGTGCTCCCTCCCACAGGTCCTGTACTTCCCGGACCGCTGGTGGCACGCAACGCTCAACCTGGACACCAGTGTCTTCATCTCCACCTTCCTGGGGTAGAGCCAGGAAGAACAAGGATGTGTTATCATTATCCTGGACACGGCAGAGACTCCTGTCACCCTCAGGGAAAGACAACTGCTGTTGGGACCAACTGTATGAAAAACTTCTGGTTTTACTGTCTTCTCCCTCCCCTTTGGATTAAAGTTGTTCTAGGGGAGAGCATCATGTGTTGTTACATCCCCCTTCCCTGTGGGATGGCTGTGGTTCTTAAGCCAGGATATCTCCAGAAATCACTGCTGTGACCCACTCCAGCTCCTTTTCCACTTTTATTGCTTTTTTTTTTTTAATTATTTTTATATATATTTCTTTCTTTTAATGGACATTGGCAAACTTCCAGAGGGTGTTCAAAAAGCCAGGCAGGCTGTGGACTGACCAAAATGCTGGAACCTCAGCTGGATGCAGATTTCTTGGTTATTTTCTGTGGTGTTTCAAGGGATTTCATTAAAGGAATAAGAACTTTGACCCAAGTGGTTGTGGCAGGCAGGGGGAGGCAGGAACCAGCCCCGTCCAGTCCTGGGGCTGTTGCTTCCTGGGAAAAGCCAGAGGGTGAGTCTGTCTCCCACCCCGGCAAGTAGCTATTTACAGGGAAGAGGACCCAGCCCTGGCCAGGCAGGAGGTGGAAGGAGGAGGAAATAACTATATACACAGGGAGGGACCAGGCTCCAGGTGCTCATCCCAGTGAGCTCCCTGTGTCACTCCCTGGAGCAGGACACTCTTTGGGGACTGCCAGCTGCCCTGGCCAAAGGGAACCCTGTTCTGTGGGGTGTGGGGATGATGATGAAGCCACTGCTGCCCCAGCTGTTTTCTCCAACCCCCAGGCAGGTCTTGGAGCTGGAGAGGGGAGCCCAGGGAACTGTGATGCCCATCCACCGCTGCAGCTCCTTGGGAAGAGATGATGACGTGCCCTCACCCCTGCTGGGTCAGGGGCAGCCAGAGCAGAGGGGGAGCAGCCAGGGAACAAGTAAGGCATGGTGCCAAGCCGGGCAGAGCCGGCGGTGCCAGGGCACTGGGTGGGCCAGTGCTGCCCCTGGCCCTCAGTAATCTCCCAGCCAGGCCCCTCAGTAATCCTCCACCCAGCCATTCTCCGAGATGAAGGCGTCGATCACCTCCTTCATGGCCAGGTTGGGGATCAGCTGGTCCTGGGTCAGGGGACTCCGCGTCACCGGGTCGAAATGACCCACGCGCTGCAGGGAGGAGGTGGACAGGAACCGGTTACTCCACGTGCCCGGGCTCAGCCCTGGGGCACAGAGGCCCTGTGGCATCTGCCCTGGCACCCAGCCCAGCAACCAAGCCTCTGAGGGGAAGGAGGGAGAGCACCCTCAGAAGGTGCCCCACAGCAGGCTGAAGGCAGGTCGAGGCACAAGCCCCCTCCCCAAGAGCTGCCTCCGCTTTGGGCAGGTCCTAGCAGCACCTGCTCTGCAGGGAGCCAGCCAGGCAGGTAACTAGGACCAAACCCAAGGAGCCTTTGGAGCTGTGAGTTGGGAAGCTTCCTTTCTGCCCAGGCAGGAGAGGAAGGCAGGAAAGATCCTGGGAAACCCCCTGACCCTGGACCAGTGGTACCTGGAGATGCTCCTCGATGTCCTTCCTGTCATAGGTGATCCCGCTGGGAGTGATGCAGGGCTCTCTCATCAGCTCAAAACTGATCTTCCCGCACAGGTAGTCAGGGATGTCCCGCTTCTGGCTCAAGAGAGGTACAGCTGTGTCAGGAAGGTGGGCTGGGAGGTGGTGTTGGCTCAGAGGGGAAAGCAGGGAACATAGCAGGGGAGAGCAGGGAGCACAGGCCTGGGCACACTCACCTTCCTTTTCTCATCCACTTGGGAGAAGAGCTCGTCCATGTCTGCCAGGTATTTGTCCTGAAAGAACAGCCCTTGAGGACAAGGAGACCCCAGCATACCTGGGCTACCCCAGGGAGAGCCCCCAAGCCTCCCACCCATGGGTGCTGCAGTCTGGGCAGCTCCTGGCTGAACCTGGCAGGAGTGATCCAGCTTATAAATAACCTTCCTTTGTGGGGCTATTTTTATCAGGGATTAGTCCCCAGCACACAGACCCACATGTGGCCGAAAGCCACTTGTGTCCACTGAGGGAGGAACAGGCCCAGCAGGTGTCACCATGGCTGGGCTGGGACGGGAGGTGACAGACCAGGGGCAGCCACCACAGGGGGACACAGAACCCTGCAACAGTGGCTCCAGCCACAGAATGAAGGCTGAGGAGCCACACTCTGTCCTGGGGTCTCCTGTCTTTCACCTGCACAGCCACAACCCTGCAGCCTTCCCAGCTGCAGAAGAGCTTGGGGATGAGATGAGGAAGCCCCCAGACCCCTCACTTACGTGTTTGGCCTCAATGGTGGCCAGCTGGACTCTGCTCCGGCTCTCGTCTGTGTTTTCTTCCTGCTGGGTCTTCCGGCACTCGGCCAGCTCCCTAGGACAGAGCAGATCAGGAGGATGGAGGGACACTGGCACTCCCCTCCCTGTTGCCCGGGCTGTGGGTCTCTGCCTGTGCCTCCAGGAGGGCAGAGGCACCTCACACAGAGCTGTGACAGCATGGTGGCAATCAAAAAGCCTTTACAGGTTCCCTGTGCCCCCTTACCTCTCCTTCTCCGCCATGATCAGCTTGGTGAGGTGGGAGTGCAGCTCGTTCTCCTGGTTGATCCGCTTCTCCTCGATGCTGTTCCAGCGTTTCTTCTTGGCGATGCGCAGCGCACTGGGGATGTCGTCCCCGAAGTTCAGCCGCTGCTCCTTGGCCAGGTTGTAGGCTGGGGACAGCAAGGCCACATCAGAGATGGCACCGGTGGCCCTGGCGCCAGCGCTGGCCCTTGCCCAGTGGCAGGAGGGGAGGTTGCCATGCCCGCTCACCTCTCTGCAGGTTGGCAATGGCCTCGTCATAGTTCTCCATCTCCAGCTGGCACTGGCCCAGGAAGAAATGGGCCTTCACCGACTGCCCGTCCAGCTCCAGCGCTCGCTTGCAATCAGCCAGCGCCTTGTCGTGCTGCTGCATCTTCAGGTAGCACAGGGCCCGGTTGGTGTAGTACACGGCCACCAGGGGATTCCGGTTCTGTGGGGACAGCCCCATGTCACGGCGGTGGTAGGGCCAGCCCGATGACTCGGTGACACTGTCACCCTGGGCAGGGACAGCCAGCACTGCACCCCGGGGGGAGGTGCCAGCATGGATTGGGGACAGGCTGGGCCGGTCCCCATAGGGCAGCCTGTGTCCCTGCCTCCAGAGGGGAGAGGACCGCGGGCTGGGGGAGCTGGAGCACCCCAGGAGGGGTCTGTCTTACCCAGCACAACCCGGGGACGGGGCAGCGTATCAGGGGGACAGGCCCAAGGTGGGGACACCCCGGGAGTGGATGGAGAAGGGTCCAGTTCAGAGCAAAGTGGGGGGACAGGCTGGGCTGGGAGGTGCCCATGGCAGGGAGGGGGTTAGGCCAGACCTGGGGGGAGTAGTCCAGGCCCAGAAGAGGGAATCCAGGCCCAGGGGAGTGGACCAGGTCAGGAGGGGCCAGTGCCCAGAATAAGGGGGCCCGGGAGAAAAACACTGTCCAGACCAAGAAGATTCCATCCCGGGGATATCGAGGCCAGGGCTGGGGAGGTGTCCGGGTCGGGGTGGGGGGTCCTGTCCTGCGGCTGTCGCGACCAGGCCCATGGTGAGGGTGTCCCATCCCTGAGGTCCCGTCCCGGGGTCAACCACGCCAGGACCGGGAAGGTGTCCAGCCCAAGGGACGTCTTAACCCGGGGTTATCGAGGCCAGGAGCGGGCCCGGCCCGGGGGGACCCAGGCCAGGCCCGGCCCGGGGTGGGAGGTTGGTGCATCCCGTCCCCGAGGGGTCCCATCCCGGGACCATCCCTGCGGTGACCCACCGCGCGGGTACCCGGGCCAGGCCCGTGGGGTGAGGCTGCGTGTGTCGCCTCCCCGGTGCTCCCGTGCCGGGGGCCGGTCCCGGTGGGACTCACGATGGCGCGGCCGTAGCAGGCGGCGGCCTCGGGGTACTTGCGGCCGCCGAAGAGGCG
>VXAU01002236.1:306298-352064 GCA_013399695.1 Formicarius rufipectus
GCGGAGCCGAGCGGAGCCGCCCCCGCCGCAGCGCCCGGCGCAGCCCCCCCTTGCCGGGGAACCGGGATCAGCCCCGCCCCGCCCTGCCCGCGGCACCGGGGCACGGCACGGGGAGGGGGCCGGCACCGGGCGCTCGCAGCATGCGATGGTGCCTGCATCCCGGCGCGGGGACCGGCGTCCCGGCAGGGGAACCCGTGTCCCCGTATGGCTGTGTGCGTCTCGGTATGAGTACTGCACCCCGGTGCTGCTACCCACACCCAATACAGTAACAACGTCTTGGTATGACAGCTGCATCCCAGTATGGCATCCACATCCCAGTACTGGCATGCACATCCTTGTACAGATACCTTCATCCTGGTATGGGTACCTAAACCCCAGTACTGGGAGTCATATTCTGGTATGGCATCTGCACTCCTGTACTGGTATTCACATCCCCGTATGGTACTTGTGTTTGTGTACTGGTACCCACAAACACAGTGCCTGCAATCTCATACCTGCATCACGGCATGAGTACCCAAACCCAATAGGGTACCCCCACCCTGGTCCAGTACCTGTATCCCAGTGTGATACCTGCATCCCAACATACCATCTGCACATATAGGAACTCACATTCCATTTGCAGTATCTGTATCCCAGTACAGGATCGTGTATTCCAGTACAGGAACCCACATCCTGGTACATGTTTCTGCATCACAATACAGCACCTACATCCTGCTACAGAAATCCGTATTCTGGTAGAGTATGGGCAACTGCATCCAGTATGGGCACCTACATCCCACTATGGGTACCCGAATCCAGTATGGGCACCAACATTTCAGGTACCTGCTGAATCTGGCATGGACAACTGCAAATATACTCTCCATCCTGACTCTGTGGGTGCTCCCTGTGGCATAGGGAACACAGTGTTGTCCCCTGCTCCAGCACAGTGCTCATGGGGCAGCCTGGCACTGAGTCTTTGAACTGGCACATTTACATGATATGAATGGTGTCCACCAAGCCAGGCTCCCCATGGGTCCCTAGGGAGGTTCAGAGTGTCCCCAGGGTGCATCTGCAGCACTATCCCCACTCTCCTGGGCCACAGCTCAGCCCCACTGTGAGTGCCCCGGGAGTGCTGGGCTCCCCAGCCCTGCCAAGCTCCCTCCTTGGAGACTGGGTGTGGCCACACGTGTCCCCTGTCCCACACTGGTGTCTGCCCTGGCACAGCATCCATGGCTCTGACACACTAGTGCTACTAATAAACACTGTGGCACGTGTGCCCACAGCTCCCATGGGATCCAGCCTGGTTTGGAGTCACCAGGGAGCACCGCGTGTCCCGTCCGCCTTGGCATCACCTCCTCCACCCTGCAGGGCAGCACCGGTTGTGTTCCACATCATCCCCTAGTTTATCATGTGGGAAGTGCCTCCTCTCCCACCCCATGGCCTGGAGGGACCTCCCTGACATATGTGGGAGCGAGCAGTCCAGGCCCATCCTGCCTCAGTGCAGAGGCCCTGGGAAAAGCCTTTCCCCGGGTGACACAGGACACGGCATACAAAGGGAAGCTGTGTAAAAATTTATTTTGTTGTACAGAACAAACCAAAAAATCAGTTCCAGCAGATGTGGAGTGGGGGCACACACCAGGCATGGGCCCAGGGGGGCAGAGCCACATGTGGTGGGCACACAGATGGACAAAGGAACAGCAGGGACGTGGCCCTGGCAGTGCCAGGAACCAGGGGGCAGCAGCAAGTGGGTGTTCAAGTGGCAGAGCAGCTCTGGCACAGGCAGGGACCCCCCCGTCTGGCCAGTGCTGGGGACTGTGGGCATCACCCTGGGACTGTTCCCATGAGAGATGGTGGTGGCACTTCTTAAGCCTCTCACTGCCTCCAGACCACAGTAAAACATTTAAATACATAAAACACACTAAAAAGCAAGTCCAGATGCTACTGCAGAGCTGCCCCCTCCAAGTTGCCTGCAGAGACTGACCCTGAGTGAGCTGGGGAAGCCCAGGCTCATGCCACTGAGCCAGGGGCTGGTCCAGGCTCCCCCTGGAAGGATGGGAGCCCAGGGATGGGTGATGGCCTTGTTCTTTGGGACTTGGAGCCCGGGAAACTGTGGGGCTCTGATCCCAGCCTGGTGCTGAGCTCAGTCCCAGCAGCTGATGCCAGCTCAGGTGAAGGCAGGGAACAGGGGAAAGGAGCTTTCAGCTGTACCAGGAGCCTCACACTGTGGACAGGATCTGACAAAAGGGACAGTGTGGCACCACCTCAGCAATGGTACTGCCAAGGAAGGACTATGGGCACCCAGTGCTCCCACAGCCCTTACCAGGGCTCCTAGAGCCCTGTGAATACTGGTGGCCATGAATACTGGTGGCCAGGGCAGGGCTGGGGAGGGGATGGGCCACAGAGGTGGCAGGAAAGGAGGGAAGATGGACTCAGAGCCTGGCACACTGCAGAACTCACAATATTTTTGTGGAGAAACAAGACGAAGGGACAGACCCTGGGTACCACTATCTCCCCTCTCATCCTGGGGCTGCAGCCCTTGCATCCCAGCAAGAGGGACCAGGTCTGACCCCAAAACACTGGCTGAGGGGGTGTAAGTGCTTGGCCCTCCCTCCCCAGCTGCCTTTCCCAGCGCTGGCTGAGGGAAACCGGGGCAGGAGATGGAGATGTGCCCCAGGGAGCTGGAGCCATGAGCTCATTTGACAGCTCAGCTGCTGCTGCTGGAGCTCCCAGGGGCTCTGAGAGCTCTGACCCACCCCAGAATCGAGGACACCAGCACAGCCCTCTGGGGAGGGGATGTGGCTGGTCCAACAGATACTGAAACACTCATGTTCAAGCTTAAAAACAAATGTTAAAAAAATTTAACAGAATAAAAGGTGAGGGTGATCCTCCAGCTGCTGGTGAGGCAGAGCCCCTCCTGGCAGAGCAGCCTGCCCTGGTGCCATACGGCCACAGGGTGAGGCTGGCTGGTGCCAGGGATCTATCTTGCTGGTGCTGGGAGGTTCAGTTTCACTGGTCCTGCAGTCTAGGCTGGGGGAAAGGATTTCCTACCAAGGACCAGCTGGAGACAGGGCCCCTCACCGGGGCGCTGCTGGGGACAGGGAGCTGGTGTCACGAGGGGTGGGGTGGAGAGTGGCTCTTATTTGTTCTTGGTCAGCACACGGTACAGTGCGAACCCCACCAGTGCCGTCACCGCCGCTCCCAGGGCCACCCGGAGCCAGAAGGATGCGACTCCCAGCTCCACAGCGTTCAGGTGCCTGCAAGGAAACCAAGAGGAGGCCACTGAGTACAGCTGTCCCAATGTTACTCGCGTGCCCACAGTTCTCCCATCCCACATAGGGAGATTTGGGGCATCTCTGGGGGACACAGGGTGATCACAGTACCGGGGGATACAACCAAGCTGTAGGGGAGGCTCTGAGAGATTCCCAGCCCTGCACGCTGGAGTACCCGTCACCTGGCATCATCATCAAGGCAACGGGTGGCTGGTGGGATGGATGTGGCTGTCCCCTCCCCTGGCCTGCAAACAGCATACCACCACCTAAATAATTAGTAGGAGCACAGAGGTATCTGCCTTTCTAGGTCAAATTGCCTTTCCAGCTCCAGGTGATCCAGCCGCGGGTGCCACAGAGATGCCGGCACAGCCGGTGACTCCGGCCAACGGGCAGTGAGGGAAGGAGCCCAGGGTACACATTCCCTTCCTACACACGTGCTCCTCTCCAAGGAAAGGCATATCCATTATTCATTCCCCACTACACCGGGGGAGCACAGCCAATCCCCAGCCCTCCATTATGCTGTTTTTTATTTATACCACAAACCCTAAGATATATTAAGAATATTTAAATTTTAATACTGCAGAGAGGAGGGGGGGAAAAAGCATAAGCTCTAAAAATAAAGTTGTTTATTGAAAAGAAGCTAGAGGGAAAACTACTCACTAGTAATCCCATCCTGCCTTCCAACACTCCCACATGTTCTCTCTGCGAGGGCTCAGCCCCCAGTCCTGTGCTCAACCTACCGACCCCTGGAGCAGATTCCACACACAGCCACATTCCCCTTCCTTCCCACATCCCCCCTCACCTCCCGTGACTGGCCTGCTCCTGTGACTACTCCACTCCCAGCCCCTCCAGGGTGCAGCTCCTCCCACAGGGAAGCTGTGTGACACAGGTCTTGCGTCACTGACCTCTTTTTCAGTCTGATCCATCTCATCAGGAGAAAATTGCTGCCAGTCCCCCGCCTTCCCCACAGGCCTTGGCAAACTAAGCCGACTACTCCTCTCCAGCATTTTTTATCTTAGGCTTCAAAAACAAACACTCCTGTGGCAGGATCTATCTAATAAATCTGCCAGAGACAAGCATGAGGCAGTAGAAAACCTTCCCTCTCTGCATTTAGAGGAAGAAGTGGCCTTTCAATTACTTGTATGAGTAGATCACAGAATTCTAGAATCATGAAATGGTTTGGGTTGCAAGGCAATTTAAAGCTCATCCCATTCCAACTCCTGCCACAGGCAGGGACACCTTCCACTAGACCAGGATGCTCCAAGTCCTGTCCATCCTGGCCTTGGACACTTCCAGGGGTGAGGCAGCCACAGCTGCTCTGGCCAACCCGTGCCAGGGCTTCACCACCCTCACCGGAAAGGATCCCTTCCCAGTATTCCATTTAACCCTGCCCTCTGGCAGTGGGAAGCCACTCCCCTTCGTCTTGTCCCTTCAAGCCTTAGATGACACCACAATCACTACATGACACCAAAAGCTGGAGGAAAACCAAAGCAAAAGCAATGTGGAAGAGGATAGGTTTGGACACAGCTCCCTCCCCAAGGTCTGCCCAGCAGAGCCCCCTCCATGGGAAGGATACTAACGGGAAGGTAGCAGCAGTGGCCAGCCTGGTGTAAACAGCAGTGCTGGGTTGTCCCTGGCTGTGGCAGGAGAAGAGGAAGGGTGGAGGGAGGCAGTGTCTGTAGCAGAACTCAGCTGGGGACACCCCTGGCTGTTGGCTGGCTTCTGGCAGGTCCGACTTAGAGGCCACAAAGATACAGGGGATCTGGCTGTCCATGTAGTGCTGCTGCAGGGACAGGAGAAAACCCAGCAAGGTGTTAAGCGACCAGTCCCTGGGGGACATGGAGCTGCCATGACAGCTGAAGTCCCACAGGGTCCCTGTGGTACCACAGGAGCCCTGTGCAGTCCCCCTGGGTCCCAGACAGCTACCTTATAAATAGTGGCACAGTAGCTGAAGGATTTGGGGTCGCTGAGGTCGTAGATGAAGCAGGCGACATCGCAGGCTGTGTCTGATGGCTTCATGAATGTTGTGTTGGTGCTGACCTCATACAGCTGGAGCAGGAGGGGAAAGGACACGTGGCATGTCACTGTCCCAGGCGATCAGCTGTTCCTCACACCAAGACAGGGAGTGTGCTGGTGTGACTACAGCCCAGCCCCGGGCACTGGAACACAGTGGGGACACAGCCAGTCCTGCTGTGAGCCAGACACTGCACAAACCCCACCTCTCCCAGACTTACTATGAGATACTTCTCCTGGCCGTTGACCTGCACTGTGTTGATGGTGTAGAGAGATGGCTGTCCTGGGTTCTCCTTCTGGGCCTGTAAAAGGACAACACTGTCAGACAGTGAGGACACAAGCAGTGCTGGGGAGGGGGGGACAGCATTTCACACTGCCCTGAGCCACTGTGGCCTAACAGCCACCTGAAAGGCAGCCAGGGCCTGCCAAGAGATGTGGGGCTGTTCCTAAGAGGCAGGGAAAGTCAGCATCACTGTGGTCAGACTGGGGAGATAAAGTTGCTTGGGAACACAGCCCCTCTGGATCCTCGGGACTGGTAGAAGGAGCGGGCTCAAAATTATGGATGCAGCAGCAACAGAATCACCAGCACGTAGTGTGGTGTGAACACAGGCAGGGAGAGCATCACATGGGGGGCAGGGAGATGCCATCGTGGGACAGACTGCTCCAAGACTTCCAGCTCTGCCTCCTGCTCCTGCCCCGTGCAGCGTGGCCGGAGAGGGGGCAGCCACTCACCGCCAGGCTCTTGCCGAGGAAGGCCTGCAGGAAGGCGGACTTGCCTGCGCCCCGGGCTCCCAGCACCTTGCACAGGAACACGTTCCTCTGGGTCTGCCCTTTCTCCAGGTCAATCCTCTTCTCCCGGGTCACTGGCAGGAGAGAAGGCGGGTGAGTGCAAGGAGGAACCCGAGCCATGACAGGAAGAGAGGGCATGGCCGTACCCGTGAGGGCCTGTGTCTGGGAGTCCTGCTCTGACAGGATGGGGTAGCCCAAGTAGCCCAGGCACTCTAAGCAGTGCCGCACATCCAGGTAAGCCATGAGCCTGCAGAGACAGAGCAAAGCCAAGAGGGTCAGCAAGGGCTGAGTGATGTGAGCAAGGGTGGGGCAGAGGGACTGAGCTTACGTCCACTGGCAGAGGAATCCATGCAGGGAAAGCAGGCCTTTATCAGTGGTGCATACCGTGTTGGAGAGCTCGGGGCCCCAGGGCACGCAGGGGAACACACTGAAGAAGTTCTGCAGCTCTGTGTGAGAGAGGGCTCCATCCTGGTCCTACCAAAACAAAGGGAGTCAGCAGGACAGGCAGGACACAGCCCATGCCCAGAGGGATCCCTGGCACACCAACCACCACACTCAGTGCTGTGGAGTGACACAGGGATGCTGGCAATGGTAGGAAGTGATTGCAGCACGGCTGGAGCTGGGCAAGTGTGTAAAGCCTGTGCCCCAGGGACTGTCACTGCTGCATGAGACAGGCCAGTGTGCTTTCGGATCCCAGTTGCAACCAGGCAAGACCTGCCCACTCCACAGCCCTGTTCCTGACTTCCCTGGGGCCAGCTGTCCCACAGCAGCCTCCATGGGGCCAGCCTGGCCTTCCACACCGCAGAGGAACTAGCCCAAGGTCTGTGTGTGGCCACCAGGCAACCACAGGCCAATGGAGCACCTGCTTGTCGATGTGCCTGAAAGGCATCTTCTGGCACCTGGGCACACAGGGACGTGCATCTATTCAGTTCTGTCATTCCCTGTGACCACAGAGCTGATTTGGCCATACAGGGATGTGTTTCCACTCAGTGCTGCCATTCCCAAGCCATTCCCCAAGGCCACAGAGCTGCTGTACCGCAGGTGCACATGAAAATCTGAATAACCAGCCCAAGCAGGTGCATGCAGATTCAATACATCCCTGCTCCTACTCTCCAAGAGCAAGAGTATGGCATAAATGGGTTATTTTCTCTCCCTCTCTCAGGCCTGGCAGCCCTCCACAGGGCTGGCAGCCGTGCAAATGTTAGTGTTTGGTCTGTGGATGCAGGCCAGCAGCTGTGTCCACTTCCCTGCCACTCTGCCTGCTGCAGCCAGGCACTACAAGGCGCCATGCTAGCTTGATCCTCACTCAGACTCAGTCCCTGACAGCCCAAACTGCCCTTTGGTCAAGGGTAGTGACCACAACCCCATGCCCCTGACAAGCCATCAGGCTACCAACATCTTGCTCTGGCCACCTCCTGCTCCCAAAGCATCCTAAGAGAGAATTCTGAGGCAGAGGAAAACCCTTCATGGGTACTCTGTGGGCTCCCTGGCACAGAGAGGTGGGTAGAGGAGCAACTATGCCTAGGTGTGCAGGCCCAGCAGAGTAAACCCTTCCCAGGAGCCACACCTTGTCGTGCTTCTCAAACAGCCGCTGCAGGAACTGGTATCCCAAGTGGTTGAGCTCTGTGGAGCAGCCAGGGGGCACACGGAACCTGTTGGAAGAATCATAGAATCATTAAGGTCGGAAAAGCCCTCTAAGATCGTTGAGTACAACAGTTTCCCCAGCACTGCCAAGGCCGTCATTGATCATGTCTCCAAGTGCCACATTCACACAGCTTTCAAATCCCTTCAGGGATTGTGACTGGTACCACTATCCTGGGCAGCCTGTGTCAGTGCTTGACAAGCCTTTTGATAAAGAATCTTTTCCTGAAATCAAACCAAAACCTCCCTATTATCTTTCATATCTTATTTTCCAGTTCAAACACCCAAATAAACCTCCTCAGGTGCTGAACAAAGGGCAGTCTGTAAGATCTCACCCAGAGGACTCAGCTCCCCACTCCCTCCCTGCTCAAGACCAGCTGTTGCTTCCAGGCCTGGATACTCCTTGACACAGTCCTCTTGTTTTGGAGAGAATCCCTGGAGGGTGCACAGAGGCATCTCCTGAGCACATCCCAGGCAGCCAGGACAATGCTGTGCCCTCGCTCTGCCTCATGCCCAGGGCTTCAGCAGGGCACAGCACTACCCTGGGGTGTCATCCATCAGCACGTCCCTGTCACCTTCCTGCAGCCTGCTGTCTGGGGAGAGGACAAGGCAGCTCCAAGACAAATCCTTGCACTCCTGCCAGATCCCCACCTCCAGGGTGGCAGAGAGCAGAGAAGGGACAGCAGCTGCAGAATGAGCTGGGAGACCTGTGCTGACACCTCACTGCTCCCGACAGAGTCATTCTGCCTCAGCTCAGGCAGTGACAGAGCAGCCTCCAAAAACCCTTTGCTGATGTCAAAGAAGTCTGGGACTTCATTCCCCATCTCCCTGCCTGCCTAGATCAGAGCCAGCAGCACAGCCAGCAGCCCCAAGGCCTGCTGTACTTCTCCAGCCCCACTTGTCAGCTCCTGCTTGTAGAAGGTGAGGGTTGTGAATATGAGCCTGACTTAAGGGTCCACAGCAGCCCCAGGGCGGAGAGAGCATCCAGCCAAGGTGCTGGAGCCCCCTAAGCCATGGACCACGGAGATGTGACCCCCTGCCCACCCCCTCCATGGCAGGACACGCACTGTGGGTACAGGTAGTCATCCGTCAGCTCCAGCTCGTCGTTGTAGCCGAAGCGGCGCAGTATGGTCCAGGTGGTCTCGTGCCGGCCCCTCTGGATGAAGAGTGTGTTGAGGAAGAGGAAGCCTGAAGGAGAGATCAGGGGGCTCAGGCACAGTGGGATCAGTTCAGCCTCAGGGATCCATTCCTTGGAATGGTGCTTTCCCTGGGAAAACAGGCTGCATGGACAGAGAGACCTACAAGCCCAGCAGGCTCCAGCTTGCCAAACCCTAAAAGGCTCAGAATGAGAGGCAGGAGGCTGGAGACAGGATGTGCTGAAGGTGATAGGTTCCCCCCATCCCTTGGGAAGGAGCGGGGAGCCCTTGTGCTGTTACCATTCAAGGTCAGGCCATTGTCCTGCACCCCGTCTGTTGTGTTCTTCCACACAACCATCTTCACATCCTCCAAGGCCTGTGGAGCCAGTGGGTTTCCAAAACAGGACTTCTGTCTCCCAAGAGAAAGGTCGTTGTCAGCAAAGCACACAGAGAACACAAACCTGCCTCACCAGCTTCCCTCTCCCCTGGCAAGAGATGGGGTTTCAGGGAGAAAAAATCCATATAGCTCAGGGATTTTTGCCTTAGACCTTGATCAAACCCCTGTTCTTTAGCATCTTAATAACTTGGGACTCTGTACATCTCCAGAGCCTCCTGGTCTTCCCATGGCAGAGAACACTCAGCCAAAGGCTATGAAGACTGAACCCATGTGCTCAGAGATGCACTCTATGGCAGAACAGAAGTACTGAATGGGAACAGAATGGCTATGTCAAGAGAGGGGCGGCTTCCCTGCCCAGTATTGGGTGGAAAAGGAACCCCAGGGACGGGGGATCATCTCCCACTGCAGCCAGTCCTACCTGGAAATAGTTGAGTTCATCATCACTAAGGATCTGGTTGTTATCCCGGTCCGAGAGGTTGAAGATCCGGGTCAGTGCTCGAGCACAGGTGGGTTTCAGCTGCAAGAGACCAACCACGGTGACAAACAGGGCACCAACGTCAGCCTGACCCTTCTTTCTGCAACCCCATAGACAGAGGGTTCCCTTCCTACACTGCATGGGAACACAGTCCAGATAAGCCACTTTGAAGGTGGAAGTCATGGAATCATTTAGGTTGGAAAAGTTCTCCAAGACCATGCAATCCAACCTTTCCCCCAGCACTGCCAAGGCCACTAACCCATGCTCTCAAGTGCCTTCTGGGGCATGGGGCAAGTGCTACATGGCATTTCAATCCCTCCAGGAATGTTGACTCCACCACTGCCCTGGACAGCCTGTTCCAGTGCCTGATCACCATTTCAGTGAAGAAAACTTTCCTAAAATCCAACCTCAAGTCAGAGAGGACAGTCCATTAGGAATGCTTCTCCCAGACCCTTTTCACCATGGCTAACAGATGGTCTGGAGCACAAGGGCTTCTGCCCCACCACACTCTGCTCCTTGCAGGTCTCTCTGTCCTGGGGATGTTCACCTGGTTGTGCTGAACACAGGAGATGGGCACTGTCCTCTTGTCCTGCCTGTTCCACCCCAAACCATCCACCTTCCTTCCAAAAGCTGCAGACCCAGAGCACTGTGATGCGATGGAGTCCTCCAGGAGCCTACCTGCTTTTCCTCTGGGTCGTAGAGTGGGGCAGTGGGGTGCAGCACAGCTTTCTGAGCATAGTAGAAGAGCTCAGAGATGTTCTTGAGGTTTTTGGCAGAGCACTGGGGATTCAAAGGAAGAGACAGCCCTGTGAGCTGATGAAAAGGGGCAGGGGGAGGATGATACAAGCTCCCCAAGCCAGAGAAGTTGTGCATCAAAGCACAGAGCAATGTTTCTCCGCCATGAGAAAAAATCAAAAGGAAAAAACCCTGGGTTTTGCTCTGGCTTTGCTGTGCCTATTTTACAGCCCCAGAGTCAACAGGGGCTGTGTGTATCTTCAACGTCAGTTACAGCCAAAGAGTCAGAGCAAGGAGACACTGAAACCTGCTCCCTGCAAGGGGAAAAGAACAGAAAGCCCAAAGCACAGGTTCTCAATCCCCAGATACTGGGACTTCTGCAGAACAGTGTCAGTAGGGCAGCTCTCCATGAGCACAGAAGCTCCCTGACTCAGCAGACCAGCACTCCGACCCCTTGGAGAGGCTCTGCACACACCCTCCAGCTCCCTCACCTCCACACAGGTCTCGATCTCCGAGAACTGGTTCATGATGGGCAGAATGACCTCCATGGAACTGCCCATCTGCAGGTCAGACTTGTTTCCCACTAAAATAATGGGGATCCTGGGAAAGACACAGAGCAAAAGTGAGGCCACCCCTCCATTGGTCTCAGCACTGTCCCAGCTATTGGTGCCCCATGGGGAAGGTTGGGGAGCACCCCCAGCCTCCTCTGCAAGGTCCAGAGCAGCTTTCCTGCCTCCCATGGCTGGCAGCATCCATCTGGAGAAACAGACTGCCTGATCCTGCTTAAGCTTTCACCCAGCAACAATATGTTCAGGAGCCTTTAATCCAGCACAGCAGCCTTCCGCCTAAGTGATCCACACACAGATTGCAGCTCCCAGATTCCAAAGGCTGCCTCCTCACCCCAACTGGCTGAGAAGAGATCAAGGGAAAAGGAACCTTCTCCACTGGCCCCCTGCCTCAGCTGGATCTCTGACGGAGAAAAGCCCCCATGTTCTTATGCCATGAGTGGTCTTGCCAAAAGCCACCATCATGGAATGGTTTGAGTTTGAAGGGACCTTAAGGCTCATCTAATCCTACTCCCTGCCATGGGCAAGAACACCTTTCACTAGACCAGGCTGCTCCAAGCCCCATACAACCTGGCCTGGATCAAATCACAAACCTGGTTTGATCTCAGTACTGTCAGAAGGAGGTGAGAGTGGTGGGCTCCCCACAGCCCTCAGAACCCCCCAATCCCACATCCAAGGATCATGCCACACACAGTACCTTGATCCCTTTTCAAGTCCCCCATTCACCATGGGGATCCACTTTGTGCGAATCTGGAGAGTGAGCAGAGGAAAAAGACTGTCAAGTCTGGGGAGGGAGAGGCAGCTCCCAGGCAGGCAGCAGGGCCCTGCAGCCATCTGCTCTCCAGCATTCCCCTGCACCAACAGGCAGAGCAATACCAGACATGCTGGACACCAGCACAAGGATTCAACCAGTCTGTTGTGAAGACACTACCAATGCAGGAGCAAGCTTGGGCTGTGCTGTGCTCAGTCTCTGCTTGCAGGGGTCTCAGACCCAAAATCCCCAATTGGGGGGGGTATGTTCCCACGCCATGCCAGGGAAGCAGGGAAACCCCAGCATTGTGAAGTCCTTCCCCTCTGGCTCTGCTGCCAGCGGGTGGCCACAGGGGGCTGTGGTGGGGCCCTATTACCTTCTCGATGGTGGCCTCCTTGGTGACATCATACACCACACAGACCACGTTGGCCTGCAAGAGAAGTGGTAGAAGGTCTTGAGGGGGTCCCTGTGCACACCCATGGACAGCAGGGAATAGTGGCAGAGCTGCCATGGAAACGTGGCCACTGAGTGACCGTGAGTGGGGACACGTACACAGCTGTGCACATGCAGCCCTGCACACACAGCTGTGCACACGCAGCCCTGCACATACGGCTGTGCACACGCGGACCTGCACACACGGTCCTGCACTCACGGCTGTGCACACGCGGCCCTGCACACACAACCCTTCACACGCAGCCTACCATGCACAGCCATCCAACAGCCACTCAGCCCCTCAACACGAGCCCAGAGGTGCTGCCTCAGGAGCTGCTGGGAGGACAGGCTGGCTCCTCTGCCTTGGCAGCTACCACTCCCATGCCCACCCGCCCAGATCCCCCTCCCACACCTTGCCTGGCTTTACTCTCCTCCCCTCCCAACCCCGTGCAGACAGTGCCAGCACTGATGCTTTACAGGAAGCAGACAAGAGGGATCACTGGTCCTTTCAGGAGAGAGTTTAGTGCTAATCCTGAGGACACACAAGGGTTTAGGCAGGATTTCCTGGAGCAGTGTAAAGACTCTGTGTACTCCTGCTGCTGGGTGGAGGAGGCAGGACCCCCATGTCCACCTCCTCAGCCCTTAGCCACCAGGGTTGTGAGGTTAAATAGCTTTGCTCATGTGAGAAAGACAGGTTTATTATCCATAATTAAAAGGCCCTTGTCTCTGTAGAGCCAAGGCTAATCCCAGGGCAAAGAGCAGCTGGGTCTACCTCAGCCAGACAATTTAATTATTCCTCCATGGCTGCTATGAGGACTTCTACGTCCCTCCCTGCCCAGCACTTCCCAGGGGCTCCAGCTCCCAGATTAACTGCTCTGTGCCACTGCTTCATCAGGCAGCCACAGGGAGGGACCTAATGCAGGAGTAGGGATTCTTGCCCAAGCTCAGCAACTGCTTCTCCCCTCTTCTGAGTCTGCTAGGAACATCCCCAGGCTGAGAGCACATCTGCCCTGCAACCTCCTCCTGCTCCCAGTGGACAGCAAGCTGCTCCCCGTCACTCTTCTGGAGGCTCTCTGGAGTGTCAGGATGAGCCACACACAACAGCTTACAAGACAGAGCAGGATTAAACAAGCCTCTAAACAAACCAGAGCATTAATCCATGGATAATCAACTGCCTGATTTCTGCCGGTGGCTAACAGGGAGGGGAGCAGACATGTGTCCCACAGGAGCTGCAGGATTGCAGACTCCTGTCCCAGCCAGCCCTGCTCACCTTGGAAATCTCCTCCTGCAGCTCCTCCTCTGTCTGCTCTGCCTCTGAAAGTGGAACACAGCTGTCACCACCTGCCCTGGCAGCAGGACTCCTTCCCAATCTTCTTGGCCAGGCAGGGAAGTGGAGGAGCCAGGTGGGATGGGGTCCTACCTGAGTAGTCCACTATGTGTGTGGGAACCTTCTCAGGGGTGACATCTGCTGGGATCGTGATCTCCTCTGCCCGGGGGGGCACCTGCAAAGCCAGCATACCCTGTCCAGCTGGCTGTGACAGCCAGCCAGCAGCACGGCTGACAAGGGATTTCACATCCCAACGTGGCCACTGCCCAGCACTTGCCCTGCCAAGGTGGGATGAGCTCTGGACTGTGGATGGCTCTTGGCCCACGGGGTGCAGTAGCTCCATCCCTTGCCCAGCCAGTGTCCCCAGCCAGTATCCCCAAGGTGTGCATACTAGGCCCAGCCTCCCTCAGCTGCAGCTCCAGAGATAAGCCCTGGGCACTCCATGGGCACTTCACCCTGGCTGTCTGGGAGCAGCACTGAGCTGACTGGCTGAGTTGGGAGCAGGGGAACGGCACAGGGCTGGTCACCCCAAAACCCTGAGCTGATGTTGCACAGCATCATGGAGGGCAGCAGTTACTTACAGGCAAAAGAAGCCACCTGATAGCACAGGGAAATGTGCCCAGACAGACTGATCCCACTTGCTCATCCAAACTGTGCTGGGACACCAAGCTGCCACTCTGGGGGCTCTGAGGGGCAGGATGGATGCTCCTGCCTGCAGCAAACCCGGTTCAAAGCACCAAACCCAGATCCACAAGGGTACAGGGGAGCTGGGAATGTGGCTAGGCCCCTCTCAAGGGCTCTGTGCCAGCACCAGGTGAGATTTGCGGAGCAAGGCTGGGCCCTGCTGTGCTGCAGAGAGCTCCAGATCAGAGCACAAACTGAGGAAAACAGCCGCTCAGCTGGAGCTCCGTGGGGTCCCCACTGACCTCAGCAGAGCTTCAGTGACAACATGTCTGTCTGTCACACCCCAGGAGAGGCAAGCACCTCCCAGACACTCCCGATCCCCGGCCGCTGGCACTGGGGCCAGAGTTGTCCCACCCGGGGCGTGTATCCCCTCCCCACGCACCTCTTCAGGAAACTCCTCGCCCACCAGAGCCATGATCAGGGACGTCTTCCCCACCTGGGCTAGGAAAGAAAGGGAGGACGTTGTGCACGGCAGAGCCCGAGGGGGGACTGCGGCAGGTGGGGCCGCAATCGGAGCCGGGGCTGGTGTCAGTGACACCCACGGGGCCCGTGACCACGGGCGGGCCCGGCCGCTCCCCCAACCCTTGCCGTACTGGGGGGACCCCTGTACCCCACCCCGCCCCACAGGAGAATCCCACCTCCCCTCAGGATCCCATTCACCCTCCTCTCGCAGGACGATCCCACCCCCCTTCGGGACGCCCCTCACCCTCCCATCGCAGGAGGATCCCACCCCGCCTCGGGACGCCCCTCACCCTCCCCGAGCAGGAGGATCCTCACGTCCCGTTTCATGGCGGCACCGCCGCCTGCCCGCCCCCCTCCCGCACTTCCGGCCGCCCCANAGATCGCTCCCCCGGGCCGTGGATCGCTGCCGGTGTGGCGGCTCAGGCGCCGCGCAGCTCCCACACGAGCAGCGCGCTGTGCGAGGCCGTGACAAGGAGGCCGCCGGACGGGGAGAAGCGGCACAGCTGGACGGCGTCGTCGTGGCCCGCGTAGTCCTGCGGGGCCCCGGCCGGGCACGGCTGCAGCCGCAGGAGCCGCGCTGCGGGACGAGCCGTCAGCCCCTGCCGGCCCCGCGGCGCTCTCCCCTGGCCGGGCCAGCCTCCCCCGCCGCTCCCGGCCCCACCCCGGGCTCCCTCCCTGCGGCTGAGCTGAGGGACACGGGACAGGCACATCCCGCGCCAGGAGCGAGATGCCCTGGCCAGGAGCAGGGTCCTGCCTGTTCCCGTGCCCTGGGCAGGTCCCTGCCGGTCCCCTGGGCTGTGGCTCACACGGCCATAGGGATGAACACAGCCTGAAACGCCGGGAAGCCATTCAAGTGACAAATCCTGCCCCTGGACAAGCAGGACTGAGCTCTCACATCTCCTTTCTGGCCTCGGAGTCTCACAGAGGTTTCTCCTTGTGCTGTAGCTCCCAGGGTTGGAGGGTATGGTGTGTGTGCATGTGTCTCATTTAAAGGAATAAGGACCCCTTTTTCCCCCCTCACAGGAGAAGGGGAGGCCCTCCCGTGCAGGAGCCCAGGCACCCCCAGCACTCACCACCAAAGCCAAGGGCCATGAAGGGCATGACTGGGGACAGGCTGAGCGACGTGGCGAAGGCTGGCAAGGATACCTTCCTGACCACCTGCAAGAGAAACACCAACACCTCACAAGGTGGCACAGTCCCCAGAGCTGTGCAGTAATGATCGTTAAGGGTAATGGGGAGGCTGAGAGTGCACAGCACCTCTGGAGCTTGGGAACCTGCCGCAGGCATCCAGGAGATGGCTCAACAATGTGGAGAGTTCCAGTGCTCCTGGAAGCAGCCACCTTCCCCTGCAGTGGGATCAGGGGCAGCCCGGACACAGTCTGAGGCAGGGCCCAGGCTCTGCTACTCGCCCACGAGTTTCCAAGATGAAAAGCTGTTCCCTGAGCCCAGCCCAGTGCTGGGACAGGGTTTAACACACAGGGCAGCCCCGGGGCAAGGGCACAGGTACCTGTTTCTTGCGCAGACTGTAGAACAAGACTTCCTCCTTTATCCCAAACCCCACATAGACTAGGGCACCGTGTTCCCAAGGGCAGAACACAGCCAGACTGGGAGGGAGGTCCAGACCCTGGTGGGGGAAATCAAAGGCAAGAAAAGGCTGGATTCTCCATCCTGAATGGGGGACAAAAGGAGAGCATGGAGAGACACTAGGGCTGTGGGTGCCTGAGCAGTGTGAAATTAATATGATGGAGGTTGTTTATTCCCTCTGGCATTTCCATCTCATAGAAAGCAAGAAGAAACCACACTCTGCTATGGAAACCTAAAGCAAATTGTTTAGTGTCAGAGGATCAGGATTCATGAGGGTCCAATAGGTGGAAATTCTACCAAGATATTATTTCTGCAGAGGTTTTAAGGTGGGATTGGGTTATGGATTGGTTTAACACATGAAAATAGGGCCCAGAAGACAGATCTTGAGTAGTGGATGCAAGAACAATCCTTCTCACTGTGGGGAGAGCCTCAAGGAGTTTCCTTCCAGAGGAAACTCAACGTTTTGGAAAGAAACAGAAGAAACATTGACAGAAGCCAGCTGCTGTATGGACCCAGGCTGAGGCGCTGCCTCTTGCCCCTTAAAGAGACCCAGGGCCCTTCTGCCTGCCAATGTCACCTGGACCAGGGACCGTCTCCACGTCCTCTCCGACAGACTCTCCTCCCTTTCTAGCAGGTGTCCTGCTGACCAAACTTCACCCTAAGTTGGAGCCAGAGGCTTCTGCCATGCAGCACAGGCCACAGGACTGAGTACTTGGTTCTGTGAACCTGACAGGGTGCTCCTGGCTCAGAATATTCATGCTCCTCGGGGGCGTCAGAGTTAGCAGCGCACTCCTAATTAGCTCTCCCTCCCGCACACTGTGCTCACAGCTGCGTGTGCTCTGGTTTGCTGGCACAGAGTTGTCAGCTCTTTGCACATGCAGTTTTGGGCTCTTGTGCTTAGAAGTCAACGCTTGGGGCAGTTTGGCACTGCTACAGTTCCTTTCCACACACAAGAAGGTGCATTAACAAGATACTCTGTGAGCAGAACTAAAAGAGATGACATTCCTAAGCACACATTCTCAGAGCCCTGTGCATCCCTCCTCCATCTCTGCTGGTGGCAAACCCTATGCCAAGAGAAGGCAGGGGCTGGCAGGTGCCAGGCTCACCTCAGGATCGGCAGGAGCTGGGAAGCTGAGCCAGTCGAGGAGCTCACACTTGTCCTTTAGCCAGTCAGAGGCCCAGATGCTGACCCGGCGGTCTGAGCTCGTGGCCAGCCAGAGCTCAGCCCCTTCCACCCCAAAGTCGTGGTACTATGGAATAGAAACACAACACTGACTCTGGAGGCACAGGGGCTGGAAAGGAAGGAGACACTAGAGTGGGGCTGGAGCTCCTGGGAACACGGGTCTTGTGTTCAGGGGATCAGTGACAGGATTAACCTCCATTTGTGGCCGCCCCATCCCTGGAAGTGTCCAAGGCCAGGTTGGATGGGGCTTGGAGCAACCTGCTCTAGTGGAAGGTGTCCCTGCCCATGGCAGGGGGTTGAACAGGTTGATCTTTAAGGCCCCTTCCAACCCAAACCCTGGACTGAATGACAAAGTTCTCTTCCCTGGAACAGCCGCTGGATCCGCACATCTTCCAGGAGATTCCAATACCATGTGCCCCCTAACAAAGTTCTTCACATAAAACCAAGGAGGATCTCCTCAGTCTAAATTACCAGGGAACACAGCCTTACAGTGTGGTTGATTTTAAAGCTTGAGAACTTAGGGAAAATCCCGTTTCTGCTGCACAAAGAAAAAAGATTCTCCATGAACAGGAGGACAAAGGAGGTGCTACAACCATCCCATTGCTGCACAACCAAGTCTTCCCAGCTCCACACAAGAATGGTACAGGAGTCCAAGCTGCCCAAGAGATTTTTTATGGAGACGCAGGGACTGCGAGCTCATAGCCTGGACTGCTTTCAGGGGTGCTGCTCTCTGTGGCACAGGCTCACATCACATCTGTGTGTCAACAACTCCTATCAAAGGTCCCCTGCCCCCAGGCATGGCCTTGCTCAGGTGGCATCTGTAATGCCTGCAGTTTTACTCCTCTGGATATATCCCTGGAAAAACTGAAGTTACTGAGGGGCTGAGGGCCTGCAGAGGAAAAGCAAGGGACCAGGAAATAAACTTGTTGACCATGCCACTTCCCACAGGTGTGCAGGGACACAAACGGACTCACTCTTGAGGTCTCACCTGCTTCCTGGTGCACTGGAGAGTGGTAATGGAGGAGCCTTTGTGGTCAGTCAGGACACGGATAGTCATTCCAGTGCAAGGGCTGCTCACAGCCACCAGCCCATCCTTGCCTCCCGATAAGATCATTTCTCCTGTGGGCAAAGGAGAGAAAAGAATGGGATACTTGAGATGAAGAGCCAAAAGGAGAAAAGGTCCAGGATCATGCAGTGTCCAGCATCCAGTGTCCTGAAACACAGTGAAACACTGTGAACATTCTAGTCAAAAGCTGATGAGATGTCTCAGACACGCATTAAACCTTCACACTGAAGAAGAGCCACAGTAGATCATTAGCAGGGGGGCACAAAGGGGTTTGTTGTACCCAAACCCCTTTGTTATCCTATCGGCAATACACCTCCCATCTCCTGTTTGCCATGTGCTCAGCTGGCAGAGCCACCAAAACTCACTGAGACAAGTTGTGTGGCCCTCCCTGGCCCCAAGCTTTAGGCAGGTGGCCAGCGCACAGAGCACCTGGCAGACAGGGCAACCCAGGCAACACCAAGCACGTTCCCGGAGGCCACATGTCCCTGCTATGACCCTGGGCAGCCTCACCGTCCATAGAGTAGGTGATTGCTGTCAGTGCAGCACTGTGGGGGTGCATTTTCAGCTCCATCTCTGTCCTGGAAATGCTGAACACACGGATGGTACCATCACTGTATCCTGCCACCACGTGCTGGCTCTCATCTCCCCACACCCCGATAGGATGAGGCTTCCAGGCCAGGCACTGGCAACTCTGCAAAGGAACCAGAGATGACACAGCAGACACATCCCCTGCAAAGAGGAAGGGATTGATGTACCACAAACACTTACCTGGTTGAGCACCTGGAACTGGACCACCAGCTCTGTGCTGCCCAGAGCCCAGATCCTCACACTGCCGTCCTCCCCACATGTGGCACAGTGAGTCTCGTCAGGACTGAAGCACACCTCAGTCACCTGCACCAGGAACAAGGTGGGCAAGTGGGGCTTCACAGGTGCCACAGCCCAGAGGACATGAGCTCCTCTGCCCTTTTCATCCCCCAAGACTCTTCATGGGAGACATCAGGTGGGATGGAACATAAAGGAAAGTGGGTACTTTGGTTCTGGGCTTAAATTATAGGCTGACAGGACAAGAGGAAATGGCCTCAAGTTGCACTAGGGAGGGTTTAGATTGGATATTAGAAAGAATTTTCTTCACAAAAAGGATTGTCACAGGCTGCCCGTGGCAGTGGTGGAGTCCTCATCCCTGAAGGTGTTCAAAAAATGTCTGGATGTAGCATGTGGGGACATGGTTTAATGGTGAACAGGGTGGTGGTGCTGAGTTGATGGTTGGACTTGATGATCTTAGAGGTCTTTTATAACCTTAACAATTCTATGATTCTATGATACCTGGGCTTGTCACAGAAAACAGGAAACCTAAACCCAAAGGCGTTAACAAACCTAATCCAAAGGGGTTAATGAACCTAACCCCAGAGGGGCTAATAAGCCTAAACCTAAAGGGGTTAATAATGCTAACCCAGAGGGGTTAACAAAGCTAACCCGAGGCAGAACCAGGCACACTGTGCACCACAGGCCCATGTAAAATATATTCTCCTCTACAATTGGAATCTTTTTCCTGTAGCATCAAGATATCTCAAAGCAAGAGCAAATTCAAAGCTGTCTGACCCATCTGACCTTGTTCTTGTGGCCACTGATGAGTCGGATGCTTGTGCTCTCCAGCCAGTTGATGTACCACAGGGTTCCTGCTGTGGTGCCCACAATGCCCATCTCCAGGGAGTCGTCAAAGGCTGCGCTGACAATCGTCCCATCCAGGGTGATCTCATGTTCCAGCAGGACTGAGTTAGACCTGGAGGAAAAGAGGGTAGGAGAAGGACTGGCTCAGATGTTGGAACAGCCACTCTGCCTCCTTTAAATGCAATTTCTTAGTAAGCCCAGTTCAATGAGGGGCTCCTGTCCATGGATGAGTAATCCCATGGCACTGGGAGAGCTGGGGGAGTTCACCCTGGAGGAGAAGGCTCCAGGGAGACCTTAGAACCCCTTTCAGTGCCCAAAGGGGTCCCAGGAGAGCTGGAGAGGGACTTGGGACAAGGGGGAATGGCTTCCCACTGCCAGAGGGCAGGGATAGATGGGATATTGGGCGGGAATTCTTCCCTGTGATGGTGGGCAGGCCCTGGCACAGGGTGCCCAGAGAAGCTGTGGCTGCCCCATCCCTGGGAGGTTCCAAGGCCAGGTTGGATGGGGCTTGGAGCAACCTGGGCTGGTGGGAGGTGTCCCTGCCCATGGCAGGGGGTTGAAATAGGATGGTCTTGAAGGTTCCTTCCAACCCAAACCATTCTATGATTTGCACTGCAACCATGTTTTACAGGGAAGAAAGAAAATAAGGGATGTACTAGCATAAGAGGAGAAATAAAGGCAATGTACTTTCCCTAATTCTCCTAAAAGAATTCCCACCAACTATCAACATAAACTTCAGGTGTGATAAACTCCACCCACTTCCAGTATTAAGAGGGTTCAGCTATTTGTGGCAAAAATTCAGTCAAAAGATCCAGAGAGAAATAATCAGCAGCCACAGGATGGAGAGAAAAAGCTAAGGATGAAGAACACAGAAGCAGGGTGGTGTCTGTCTATGAAGAGCCACCTCTCAGACAGGTCCTGGGAGTTGCCAGCTGAGGGGCTGTAACCTCCTACCTGGCATGGGGCCCTTTCAGCCTCAGCTCCTGCACGGTGCCCACTGCCCACAGGCGGATGCGCTTCGTGTTGCTGCCGCTCACCAGCCTGTTGTGCCGACACAGCAGCACACCTGGGAGGTACGGGGGAATGGGGGCACTCGTGAACATCCACTGCTCTTAGCCATCACCCCAAGTGAGCTCCTGACATCCAGGTCTAATGAACTTGGGCAGGAAAGTGGGGGGTTCTACAGCCCAATTACCCAGCATTTTTACAGACTAGGGGTTTGTAGAGGCTTTGGAGAAGGCTGCCCAGGGCTGTGGTGGAATCACTGTCCTTGGAAGTGTTCAAAAAGTGCGTGGATGTGGTATTTAGGGACATAGTTTAGTGGTGGATCTGGCAGTGCTGGGCTAATGGTTGGACTTGATGATCTTAGAGACCTTTTCCAACCTTGAATCTGTGAGTCGATGAGGTGAACCTCCCTGGGAACCCAGGACCCCAAAGAACCCCAGGTCACATACACATTGCCACCACACACATCTTGCACCTGACACAGCAAACCGGCTTTCCGAGCACAGCTGACAGCAGAGGTGTGCAAGCCCATGGCTCTTCTTTCCCAACACATTCCCCAATCTCCCTGACTCCTGCACCCACCAATCTCGCCCTCATCAGCTTCCCACATCATGAAGCAGCAATCGGTCTCAGTGTCCCATACACAGATCTGGCCTGAGTTGGTCCCACTATAAAGAAGAGTGTCGGCACCGTAACAGAGCGAGGTGAGCTCCACCAGCCCCAGCACGTCTGGGGCAGGGGCCCGATGAACCTGCAGGGGCAAAAAAGCCAGGAATGTAAAAAATATGGTTCTCACCTACATCAGGAAAGAAACCCCTTCTCTTCCCCTCAATTTATGCAGTTAATGCCTCAAATACAACCAAAAGTCACTCACAGATAGCCAGAATCACCTCACTAGGAGAAATCCTCAGCTCTCATAGAGCTGTGGGGGCAAAGCCCCCTTTGTCCTCACCAGGGGCTTGGAAAACAAGTCAGAGATACTGAAAATAAATTTTGAAAGGTAAAGTGGAGGTTTACCTTGAGGTTGACAGCAGCTCCCTGCTGCTCCAGCAGCCAAAACATCACAGCTCCCCTCCCCACACAGGCCAGGGCTTGGTGAGACACAGGGCTAAAAGCCACGTCATGGACTGGCTCCGAGACACAAGTGGACAGCAAGAGTTGATAAGTGTAGGTGTTCCAAAGTGCAATGGTCTGGTCACTGTAGTCCCCTAAGGTAAAGCATGAAAGACAGGAGGAGGAATTCTGCAGCCTCAGGATACTCAAAAGCATCCACACTTCACAGACACACATCAGCCGTGTTACTCCTTCATCCAGCTGTTTGGACACAGCTGTCCCAAACACTGCTCCAGGTATGGACACAACTCTTTTTGTCCTCAGTAAAAGCTGCATGAAATGACAGATCCTCAGCTGAGTTAAGGACAGACAGAACTGGCCCAGTGCTTCATGCTGGAGGTTGCAGCAGACCTGTGGTGGCAGCGGGGTGTGCAGCTGGTTGCAGGGATTCCAGCAGACACAGCAGCCTTTCTGCTTCTTCTACATCCTTAGGAGTCACTGTACACCCACACAAACCCTCCAGTGACACTGGGCACTCAGGGCTCGCCATGTCTTGAAAAAGAAAGGGATGTCACCTTTGCTGAGGTCACACGTCAGGTGGGAGCTGACCTTAGTGAAAGCCTCTACAGCAGCAGAAGACACTGACTTTGGTGATGACAAAATTCCCCAGCTCCAAGCTCCCAGACAACTCCAGAGGATAGCACTCTCCTGCTGCCTTTCCCAGGCTCCACAAGCCCAGTGGAGACTTTCATCTTTCCTCTCCCTGCAGCCCAGACTGGAGCTCCCCTCCCATGCTGCTCCATGGAGAGCACAAAGCTCTCTTTCTCTCCAGCAAAGCCTGCCTTTTTTTTTTTTCCAAGGGCAGGCTCACCAGCCCAGAGTGATCGTATTGCCCACTCCACAGGTGCCCCCTCACGCAAAGCAAGGGCTTACTAATTGCATGCTGTCCTTTAAATGTCTCCTGCCTAAACAAAACAGACAGCTGTCCATCCTGTGCTGGCATGGCTGCCTGGCAGGAGGCTCACAGTTGGAAGCCTCACTACTTCTATCAAGTTCCACCTAAGCAGCAATAACAAATCCAGAAGGCTGCTTTTCCCTTTGGACACTAAATATAGTAACCACAAACCATTTGCATGGAGTTTAAGAAGCACTAGTAAGGCAGGAGAAGAAAGGTGTAAGTGCCGCATTACTCACTGTCCCAAGGATATCACGCAACAGCTTCATATCCACAAGCCTGGTAAACATCTGGCAGGTATTTAGTGTGTCCAGCACCTTCCTCCCATGAGCTGTGTGCTCCAGGGTGCACCCCTGCACCCACACCTGGTGTTACAGGAGTGCTCACCTATGGTGACAAGGAATCTGTCATCCCGAGAGAATGCCATGGCTTGTACTTGTGTCTCGTGGTGGAAGAGCTCTGCTGTGCAGGCCCCAGCCTGGATGTTCCAGATGCAGATCTGACAGTGGGAGTCTCCATCCTTCTTCCCTGAGGCAGAGGCAAGAACCTAACACAACAATGTGCTGTCACTGAGACCTTGATAAGTAATTGAAAAACATTCATTAACTAGCCTTAGCAATATTAGTCCCAAGTTAAAGTGATGTGGTTGGCAGATAGAGAATTCTGTGAGAACAACCATTCAGCTGGCAGCAGGAGGGAATGACAGGATCACCCAAAGGAAGGGAACAGCCTTTACAGAATCACAGAATCACTGAGGTTGGAAAAGACCTCCAAGATCATCGAGTCCACCTGGTGCTAGATCCCCACCTTGTCACCCAGCCCAGAACACTGAGTGCCACATCCAGTTATTCCTTGGACACCTCCAGGGATGGGGACTCCACCACCTACCTGGGCAGCCCCTTCCAATGCCTGACCACCCTTTCTGTGAAGGAATTCCTCCTGATGTCCAACATGAACCTCCCCTGGCACAGCTTGAGGCCATTTCCTCTTGTCCTGTCCCTTGTTCCCTGGGAGCAGAGCCTGACCCCCACCCGGCTCCACCCTCCTGTCAGGGAGTTGTAGAAGCTCCCTCAGTCTCTCCCTCCCCCAGCTCCCTCAGTCTCTCCTCATCATATTTGTGGTCCAGCCCCTTCCCCAGCTCCGTTCCCTTCTCTGCACATGCTCCAGCCCTTCCCTGAAGTGAGACACTGCCACACTGAGCCGGCACAACAGATAACTAGGCTCCAAAATAATTTCCATAGCCTCCAGGCAGCAGGAAGAACAGACAAGTGGGATTTTTGTCAGAGACATCCCTTTAGCCCAAAGTGACCGGGACAAGCCCCAGCCCAGGGCAGCAGCAGCCTCTCCTCTCCTACCTGGGCGTCATGGCTGAGGGAGAGTGTGGAGATCTCCTCAGCATGGCCCAGCCAGTGGTTCTGGGACCCTGAGTGCAGGTCTTCGACCACGATGACGCAGCCACAGGAGTAGGCGAAGAAGCCTAGCAGGGGAGGAGATGGGATGTTTTCATGGAAAGGCTGAACATCAAGCCTCCACCACAACCTACATGGAAAATTCTATGATTCATTAATACGTAAAAGCTGACTCTTCTCCGCGGTTTACAGCATCAGGTTGGGAGGGGGGTAAGATCTCACTTCCCCTAATCTGAGCAAAGCAAAGCTTTTGGGCATCACTTCAGCTGGAGAAAAGAGGCAGGATGGACTTTGTGAGCTTCCCTCCTACTCTCTCCACTCAATAAATGAAGCCCAATTCTGTCCTATCAACTAACGCTCGCCAACAGCAAAGAGTTACTGGATTTAATCAACACAAAATCCCTGTGTTCAAGGAAAGATCCCAACCCAATGGCCACAAGTTAATAACTTTGTTCAGTACTCACACCTGGAATCATAGAATAGAATCCCAGAACGGTTTGGGTCGGTAAGGACCTTAAAGCTCATCCAGTCCCATCCCCTGCCATGGGCAGGGACACCTTCCACTACCCCAGGTTGCTCCAAGCCTGGTCCAGCCTGGTCTGGAACAATTCCAGGGATGGGGCAGCCACAACCATTAAGGGCAACAACTCTCACCCCTTCAGAGCATTCCCAGTGTACCTGTATCTGGGTTCCACACCATATTCCCTCTGCCATTCCCATTGTAGCCAATTACTGCTTTCAGCTTCAAGATCTCACTGCCCGCTGGAGGGGACACAAAGCTCTGCAAGAAAAACAGAAGCTGGCTTAAAATAAGATCTAGTAGGATAGTCTGGGCAGGTGCATCAGCACCCACGTAGGAAAAAGTGAGTGTGCAAACAGACACACATCCCACACAGATTCAGGCCGATCCTCACACAATTCTCTAACTGATGAAGCCTGAAGGGCACAATTCTATATACAAAAGAGACACTGCTCCAGCACAGCCAGGCACAGATGCTTTCAGATGGGGCACAGAACAGGCTGGCAGCAAGTGCCCAGCTGAGGAGCAGCTGCTAATCCCACTGAGAAAGAGTTCCAGGGGTTTTGCTGGCTTGGGAATTTAGGTATTTCAATAGGAAGAGAACTGGAAGAAAAAGTGCTGCCAGGTGGGGGGATGGAGGAGAGAACTGAGTGCAAGCTGGATGTAGGTTTCCTCCCAGCAATAACAGCAGAGCTTAGGGAAAGGCTGAGCTGAGGTTCTGTTTTATTACTGCTGTGTTTGTTAACAGAGCAGGAGCTGTGCTGCGTCTCTCCTCACCAGACTCTATGGATTTGCCTTCCCCAGCCTGCTCTGCCAACGCAGCTGCTCGCAAATATGATGAATCACTCCATTGCTCACTCGTCTTTCACTCTCAATAGCACATGCCATTCCCATTCCTTTTGAATAGAAGTGTATGCAGACAAGGGGAACAGAAAAAGAATTGAGCACAACTCACTTTCTACTAGTCTGGGGAGAGCTGCATGCAGAGAACTGGGAATTAACATGAGGATTTCTCACATCAGCCCAGGGGTATATTTTTCAACTTGTTTTCAGAGAACAAAATGGAAACAATTTGGAAAACATCAGCCTCAGAAAGCCTGTTCTTTACCAGGTAACCTGCCCTGGCACAACTCTCACCTGCGGGAGCACCGATGTCTTGAAGTGAGGAGTGAAATGCCGGTAGGAATCCGGGCGGATGGAGCACTGGGACTTGGGTGCTTTGGTTCCCCTCCTGGTTTCTGCCACACAAAGAAGAAAATGGTACCTATGGGATGCTGCTCTGGGAGTGGTTTGGGAGCAGCACCTAGGCAGTGGTTTGCTGTCCTTTCAGGGGCTGTGTATGTGTGCGCACACACAAGGGCAAAAAAATCAGACTGCAGTGTCACACACAGAATATCCCAAGTCAGAAGGGACCCACAGGGATTATCCAGTTCAACTCCTGGCTCTGCACAGACACCCCAACAATCCTATCCTGTCCCTGTCCTGTTGTCCAAATGCTCCTTGAGCTCTGCCAGCCTTGGGGCCATGCCCACTGCCCTGGGGAACCTGTTCAGTGCCCACCACCCTCTGGGGGAAAAGCCTTTTTCCAATATCCAACCTAAACCTTTCCTGGCACAGCTCCAGCCATTCCCTACACTGCAAACAGTCTAAGGACTCCCACACCACATGCTCTGGGTATCACTGTGAAACCACAAGCCCCACTGCTCCAGAGGACTTTAGAGGAGCATCAGAGGCAGTTTCATGCCGAAGCTTTTCCACCAGGTCCTGCTGGGGGGCTGAGCACTGGCAGCTGCTGCTCCTGGCAGGTCACCATGCTCCACTGCAGCTCCAAGGCTGGGCAGCTATTAATAGAGACATTGGGAGTTTTAATTGCAGCTGGATTTAATGGAATGTGCCACTTAGAGATGACACTGGCTCCAAGCTGAAGAGAGGCTTCTGGCGTGCCTAGAAGGAGGAGCAGGGAAAGAGCCGGGAAAACGAGCAGTTTTGGGGACTGGTGTGAGCTTCCCTCAAATACTGACCTCCCTTGGCAGGGGAAGCACCCTGAGGAACATGGTGCTGCCCTTCAGCTCACAATTCAGAGCATGTACCTGGGTCTCTTCGACCATATAAATGCTGATCTTCCTTCATTTTTTGGGGGTAGACTAAGCTGCCATGCAGGCCTGTGCTCAAGGCCGGAGCCAAGCTCTGTACAAGCTGGGAATACCCCTGATTTACCATTTGTTGATTTCTCAGGAGACCTTGGGTTCTCCTGCCTCACTTTGGGCCTCACAACAAGCTCGTCATTCCTGTCTGACTCCACCATAAGGACTGAGGCATCTTTGTCTCCATTTGCCACCATCCTACTGCTGCCTGGCAGACCTGCTTCCTCCTCTTTGTCCGACTCGGAGAAAATACCTGAAGAGAAAAATCAGTGGGAAGATGGAGCCATCCCTGTCCCTCAGGACCACTTCACATGTGCCTGACCCCTTGATTTCTGGCCATGTCATTCCCCTGCTCTGTGGAATAGTCTAGCTCTTAGGGCGGAGGGCAAAGCAGAAAATTCCTACTGGGAATGGCCAACAGCCCTCAGAGAAGCTGTGCGCCGTGTGTGGAGAAGAGCAGAGGATAAAGGGGTGCTGAATCTCAGCACCTCTGGGCTTTGTCCAGATTTGGTCAGTCTGCTGGAAGGGATCATGGACAGTGATGGCTCCAGGGATGCTGCTAAACTAGGGAAGGAGTTTCTCCTTTCCTGAAAAAAGTTCCTCTTACCTTGACACCCTACTTGGTGAACAGAGCTGATATCCAAACATGGGGGTGAGGACAGCAATGGAAGAGGCACCATCCACCGAGGGGTCTCAGAGATATCCTTTGGCTTCTCAGAGCTGCCTTCTGGGAAAGGAAAAGGCTTTGTGCAACTTCCTTCACCCCGCAGCTCCCCCAACCTCCTGAATTGATGGCAATGACTCCAAACTCATTTCTCCAGCTTCCTCCTACACAGGAGAAGCAACTTCTCTATCCTTCAAGAAAGAGAGAGAGGGACAATAAGGGGGAAAGAAGACAGAGAAGATGGAGGCAGGGACATACAAAAGATAAAAGCTGAATGACCTACCAGAAAATCCGGAGTGGCTCTGCTCAGAACATCCCCATCCAGGCAGACTGAGAGGTGCTAATTAATTTGAAATTGTCCTTCAGGGCTAATTAGATGTTTGATCCCCAGTTCCTGACTCCTTGAGGGAAGGAACCAAAACCCACAGTCCCTGCCTTCTAGAAGAGCTGCCAATCTGCCAACCAGCACAACTTGTGGGAACTCGAGCAAACTCACCTGGTCCTGGCAGCAGAGCAGACACGGGGGAACAAGTCCTGGAAGGATGAGGAGATTGGTATGACACCAAGCAGGGATGGGGCTGGGGGAAAAGGGGAATCAGGGAAAGCAGTGCCCAGCACCATGCACCTACCTGGCTGGGGGTGGCCTTGCTCCAACGGGGGCTAGGAAATCCCAGAGGAAGATGGCATCTCCAACACTAAGGATGTGCTGTTGGTCCGGGGTGAAGGCAGCCTGGCACACAGGCTCCGAGTGGCCGATGTACACCTGGGAGAGCACACCTTGAACTTCCTCATCCCCACACTGGTCCTGTCAGGATGGGGTTACTCCACTTCCTGCCCTGCATGGCCAGTGTCTGCAGGCCTCAGCAGAAGATCCAGAGGAGGATATACCACACACACCGCTCACAACTGATCAACCCAACACACTCATCTGGGGAAGGGAGCAAAGGCTGAAGAGTCCAAAGTCTTATTCTACCCCTGAAGCTCTGGGCAGGCCATTTTCTCCTCTGTGTGGCCCTGTCCCTAACACAGAGGTATCACCCCCCACTGTCCTTCACAGAGGGTCTCACTGGAGTGCTCCGGCAGCCTGTGCTCAGTGCCGGGCATGATTAGAATGTTGCATTTCTCTACTGAGCAAACTGGGACTGGGGACACTGGGCCAGGTCACACAGAGGCCATTTGCTGCTCTTTTCTCCAGGTATTCAGAAATGAAACACCAACCCCTTCCCTCCCTTTGTGAGCAGTACCTGGAAGTTGATATTGAAGCGCATCCGATAATCCCATACTTTGATAACCTTGTCACCTGCAGTGAGCAGGTACTGGCCATCCCTGCTCAGTGCCAAGGAAGAACAGGTCAGCTTGTGCACAGGGGACACCTGAGGACAAGAGAAGGCACCAGCAGCTTTAACTGAGCTAGTTCATGTCCTTATTTATACTTCAATAAGAGAACAGGGGTGTAACAGCATGGAAAACAAGGACAAGCTGAGGCTTACCCTAAGCATGAGCACACCAGGATAACTACAGGCTTCCTACTCACATTTCTTTGAAGCTCCAGGATGAGCTTTTCTCTCATTTAACCTCCCACCGGGACATGAAGTGCCCAAACCCCACGAGAGCTCAGTGGATGAATTTCAGTGTCCTACCTCTCGCAACAATCGTCCCGTTTTCGCATCAAGCACAAGGATCTTATTAGAAGAGGTGGATACCAGGAGCTCGCCTTGAGGCACAGGAGCAAAGCAGACCCTCACTGCAGAATCCGACACAGTGCTGTGCAAGTCAAGGATGCTGATGTCCACCCTCAGCAGCTATGGAACAAGGAGCTACTGAACAAACGCTGCAGAAGCCTCAGGATTGCTCACACACTCCTAACACAAGGCTACAGAGCCCCCTTCGCACCCAGTGAGGGGTGGCAGGTGCAGGCAATGCCCAGGAGAGCAGCTCAGAGAGGTGGAAGCTGACAGTCTACAAAGCACCTCTCCAAATTATCTTTCTAGAGGGGAATGAAGCCAGAGGAGAAGAAACCTTAACTTTGTTATTTCTAAGAATGGAAAACAAACTTCCTGCTCTGAAGGGAAGGCCCTCTCCAACAGTGCTGGTCCCCAAAGCCTCGATCCACTTCACCTGATACAGCCTATGACATTTGCCCTCCCCAGCCTCCCCAGGAAGGAGTGGAGCCCCTGGTACCTCATCGAGAGAACAGGCCTCCATCACGGTCACCACGTACTTGCAGGGCCCCACAAAGGCCAGGAGGTGGCTGTCCCCACTGACCACCAGCACATCCCGACTGCTCCCAGCATCCCGGGCCACCACACTGCCTGGGGACACAGCGAGAGGGAGAGTGAAGAGAGGAGCAAAGCCCACCCGCACTCTGATGGTGCTGCTGAGCAGCAGCTGCAGCTTCTCCTGCCTCTGAACAACCATTGGGTTAATGCTCTGGCCTGAGAAAGAAGCAACCCATGTTGTAGAAGATGCTACAGATTTTATCTGCACACCTTAAGTGTGCAGTGAACATCTTAAGTACAAGGCTTAGATGCACAGCTTGTTGCCTGAGTGAATGTGTGGTGTTTTCAGGGAGAGCAGAACGAGGTAAGGGGAATAAAATTTATTTTAGAGCTTATTTGTTAATGTTACGAGGAGCTATAAATCTGATATCTCAGATGCAGCTTTGGTGGCTGAACCCTGAGCAGAACGAGGTCAGTGCTGAACCCCACACTCATTTCAGTCCAGAGGACAGAGATCCAAAGGTCTGAAAATTACTGAAATCACTGCAATTCTCTGTATTTATTCCACTACCAAAATTCCACTGTCTGTCCTTGGAACGTGACCAGGCAGTGACACAGTTTCAGAGCAGGGTCAACACATGAAGGTCCAGCTGCAGCACTGACACCAAACTTGGGTGATTTTGGACAAATTCAGTGATCTCTCTGAGCCCCTGTTCCTTCTCCTGCACAATTCTTGGGGCAAGATCCTCCTGTTTATACAATATTGCCCTGTATAAGAAGCAGAGCTCTTTCCCTGCCCAAGCTTGTGCTGCCACAGCTCATTTCCAAAGTGTACATTAAATGTGACACTAATTTTTCCAAACTGCCTGTCCCCTGCCCTGCCTCCAGCACTCCACCAGCACAGAGCAGGTCTGCTGCAGGCAGGGTTAGGGAAAAAAATCCACTTTAAATAAATTAAACTTCATATGCACAGAATGAAGAGAGTCAGGGCTTAGGCATGAATAAATCTCTGTGATTCCAGCACAGTCATGAAATCATTACACCAAGCAGGTTGAGAGGGTTTGAGTGGGGACAGGTAGGTTTTTGCTCACACAGAATGTACAAACACAAATCACAGAATCACAAAATCACATAATCATTAAGAAGAGATGTATTCTTATATACATAAATCATAGAATCATAGGTTGACCTTGGTTGGAAAAGCCCTCTGAGATCATTGAGTCCAATCATTCCCCCAGCACTGGCAAGGCCACCACTAACCCACGTCCCCAAGTGCCACATCCACATGGCTTTTAAATCCCTCCAGGGATGGGGATCCACCACTGTCCTGGGCAGCTGTGCCAGCACCTGACCACCCTTTCCATAAAGGAATTTTCCCCACATCCAATTTAAACTTCCCCTGGCACAACTTGAGGCCGTTCCTTCTCCCTTTCCTCCTGTCCTGGTTCCCTGGAGCAGAGCCCAGGTCCCCCTCTCCTTTCAGGGAGTTGCAGAGAACAAGAAGGTCCTCCCTGAGCCTCCTTTTCTCCAGGATGAGCCCCCCCAGCTCCCTCAGCTGCTCCGGCTGTTCCAGCCCCTTCCCCAGCTCTGTTTCCTCCCCTGGACACGCTCCAGCCCCTCAGTGTTTTCTTGTCATGAGGGACCCAGAGCTGCCCCCAGGACTGGAGGTGCCTCAGCAGTGCCAGCACAGGGGAAAATGACAATAAAAGAAAGAAGAAAGGCAACCCCTGACCCCAGAGTCTTACCCAGGACCCTTAGGACATGGCTTTTCTGTGCCACACATTTGTACAGAGCCAGAGTGCCCTGCAAACACGAGCTGAACATGAAATTGCCATCTGGAGAGAAGGTGAGCCCAGTGATCACAGTGTGGTGCTGCCTGAAAGGCAGAAAACATGAGAAAAGGGATGAGAAAAAACAGAGACACAGGAAGCAGCAGCAACATTGAGTGCAACCTGGTGAAGAACCCAGAAGAAAATAATCAGGGACAGGGCAGGACCCCACCATGCTCACACCTGCAACAGCCCAGAACAATCAACACTCCAACTTGTTGGAAAACCAAGCACTACTTCAGCCTGGATGAAACCTGCTCCCTGTGCCTTTGGAGCATCCTCTGCTCTCTACACCAAGGCTTGTAAGGGCTCCCTTCCCTTCTCACAGGCTCTCTAGGACAAGCTCTTTCCTACTGCTGTCCCCTGGGAAGTCACAAAGACATCATGCCCTTCACAGGTCAGGCTTTCACCACCCAGAGCCTCAGCACAGCCTCTGCCCAAAACCCACCCAGCTGGGACCTGAGGGTTATCAAGCTCCATGATCATCCCTGTGCCTCCTTCACCAGGACACTCAGTTAGACCCAGCACAGGTCCCACTCCAAACACTCACTTGTGCTCCAGCAGGAGATCAGAGGCAGCCAGGCTGAAGGTTCGCACGGTCCCACTGTCAAATCCACAGGCCAGGATCTTCCAGGTTGGGTGGAAAGCCACGGCACTTGGTGTTTCCTCTGTGGCTGAGAAGTCATACAGCTGCAGGGAAGAAACACCACAGGCATGAAGGCTGGATAAAGCTGGAGCTGCAGGTGGACCCAACAATTAAACAGGCTCAGACCTCCACCACCAGTGTGTCCTTGATCCTGCCTGGATGGATCTGAAGCCCAGTGAAGTCCTGGGTCTTTGGGCATTTAGATAAATCCCTTGGGTATTATGTTTTGTGCTGAAAAGCAATATTCAAAAGATGGAGGAAAATAAAATAGTTTTGTTAACAATACCTCAGAACTCCATAATTCCAAAGCATTTCTTGCCCATGGTACCTCCTCATGCTTCAGGGAGGACATAAAGGCTCTTAACTGTGGGACTTTGATAATTAAACCAGAGACTAATAATAAATGTGAGCCACCTCCTGCCTCACCTACCTGCTGCATGGAGGCGAGGTCCCACACTCGGATGGTGCTGTCCTGAGACACTGTTGCTATCTGCTTCCCTCCGCCGCCCACCGAGAACCCCAGCACGGCGCCCGTGTGGGAGCGCATGAGGGTGTTGTAGTCCCGGGACTGGATATCCACATAGCCCAGGTTCCCACCAGCTGTCGTGCACAAGACTTTGCGGCTGTCAGGGCTGATGGAGACGGAACTCACTGGAGCCTCGTACTCTGGAGAAAGACACAGGAGTCAGCAAATCCCTCTAGGAAAGAAGTGGCCGCAGCTGGAATACAGCTACGCAGCCAGATTCCCATTTAGGAAAGAAATGCCCACAGGAATGAGCAGCCCACGACCTGGAGACTGAGCACTTGCGACTGTGAGTTTAGTGACAAATTAGTCTCTGCCCTTTCTAAAGTCCCCTGGCTCTGCTGATATGGTGATTGTTTCAAAAAGAGTCAAGAACTGCTCAATTTCTCCCCTCATTTTTCATGGACAGATGAGCAACAGGTGCAAGGGCACAGAAGTCAAGACAGAAAGTCTGCTCTCTCCCATGAGATCCTGCCTTTCTTCTATGACTTATAAGAAAGAACATGAGTAACGACCACTGAAGACTTCTGAGCCAGTCAGTGCTGGAGACAGCACATAAAACGTGCCCTCATTCACGAGAATTGCTTTAGGAGCTGTGGCAGTGGAGCTCTGGATTTGCAGCAACTGTGGAGCTCAGAAGAACCACTCCCAGCTCTACTCACCTGCCTCCAAGACAACAGCTGAGAAGTCCAGTGGCCACAGCCGCATGTAGCCATCCTCTGATCCCGTGGCACAGAAGGTCAAGGACACACTAATGCTGTTTATAGCGATCCCAGGGCCTGAAAATCCAAAAACCAACACCTCCTTGTGCGGATGGAACAAAAAAAACCTCAAACTGGGAGGTGCCCCATCCAAGAGCTGAGTCCAGGGCTCCACCCACACCTGCAGCTGGAGTCTCAGGAGGAGCCAGGAATCCCACAGTGAATGAAAGAACAGGCTGAAGGGCCTCAGCCAGCCCTTCTCAGGGCTCAAACCTTCTCTTTCCCATCATGAAACTCCTTAGGTGTAGAAAATTCCTTACCCCTTCTTAAATCCTGTCATTTTTTTGCCTCAAACAGGATCTCTAGCAAGGGATGTCTCAGATTAACTGCCCAAGACACAAACCCTTCCATTTCCATGTCCCAAAACCTCCCTGCAGAAACTGGGATTTTTTGATTTATAGAATCATTAAGGTTGGAAAAGGTCCTCAAGTCCAACCATTAACCCAGCACTGCCAATACCACCACTAAACCATGTCCCCAAGGGCTACATCCAGTTTTGAACACTTCCAGGGGTAGAATGGGAAGCCTGTTCCAATGCCTGACCACACTTTTCCCCAGTATCCAATCTAAATTCAGGCATAAAGGCCATTGGTCAGTCAGCAGGGTTACCAAGAGGACACCAAGGACATTGTTTCATTTCCTCTTGGGCCTTTTCTTATCCGGGAGGTGAAAACTGCAGTTACACACCTCTCAAAGGGCATGTTCTTGATTAATTAGCTCAATTTGATAAAGCAAACTATGCACTAAGTTTTAAGACATCAGAGCAAACCCACTTGAAAGTGAATTCTTCCCGCTGTTCAAGTTAATGGCATAGCTGAAAGCTGGACTGATGTGCAAAACCAAAGATTCCTCAAATGCTCTGTAAAGGCTGAATAATGAAAAAATCCCCAAATTCATATTCTTCATTGGTCTGCTTAGTTCTTTTTCCATCTCTCCATTAAGCGTTCCATCAGCAAATGAAGACCTTGTTTCATGTTTCTAAAAGTGGTGTTTCTCTGAAAGTGCAATCAGCATTTAAAATGCTAAAATCTTTCTTAAAATGATACTTTGCTACACCAAGGAGGATTATTTGCAGTCCTTAAGAAGCAAATAGCAATGCAGTAGGTAAAGAGCTGGTTTGTCTGATGTTTGACCTCATTTCTAACCCTGATGGTGATCAAGGTGCTCCCTGGCTGGTTACCCCATCCCTTCCTGCAGGTGCTCCCACCTGAGCTGCTGCCTGCCTGCTCCTGCCCACGTTGCCAGGGCTGTGTTGGCAGCAGCTGCCGTGCACTCCGCACAGACACGTTCCTGTAATCCACCTCCAGCATGTGGCCACTCCTGCTGCAGACAAAGCTGTAAGAAAACCAGGAGAGAGCCCTGTATAGTAAAAAACCAGCTTGCTTTACCTGTTAAACTGGTTGCTTATGGAAAACAATCCTGGTTCATAGTAAAAGGTCAACTAGGTGTCCAAGTGTTCCATGTGCTACCCCATACATCTCCAACCAAGTCAGAACTTCCTGTTTGATTTCCTGACCCTCTGGAACAGAGATTAGCAAGAGAACTTAAAAGTTTGGCATAGAGTCCAGAAAGGAGCCTCTCTCTGCTACGGGCTGGCTGAGCTGACAGCTCTGCCTCGGTACGACTGGATGTGATGGCAGCAAAGGTCTGGCTCTGATGATTAAAATAAAAGAACGAAGTGTGTGTCTGGCTGTATGCAGCAGGCCATGTTCTGTGCTCTTCCTGCTGCCACAGAAAGCTTCAGGTGAGGAGAAAATCCCTAAATATGGCAAAACATCAGTACAGTGAAAAGAAAGAGCCATTTCTTGGGCTTCCCTGTGAGCAGGCAAATCTCTTATGGGAAGTGACCGGTGCTGAGGAGGGGAGAGGCTCTCCCAGCTCCAGGAGGCACCTATATGTTGCAGAGAGAACCCAAGCAAAACGCTGTGGTCGTGCAGAGGAGGGGGAAGGAGGATGCTGAGCCAGGAGAGCACAGCTCCCTCCTGGCAGGTTCCCTGGGGTGGGTGATGGTGACAGCCCCTTACAGTGCACGGTCCTCCGGCTCCTGCCCGGCCACAGGCCCCTCCTCGAAGGCCAGGTCAGTGAACTCCAGGGAATGGTACTCGCCCAGGCTGATGGGACATGAGCGCAGGGCCCCTCTCCGCACACGCCACAGCCTGATGTTGTTCCGGCCACACGACACCATCCTGTCCCGGGAGAGATGGTGTGAGGAGCAGGGCAGGGCTCCCCAAGCCCCTGGTGAAAGCTCAGTGTCCCAGGTGCCACCCGACAGACCAAGAACAGGAATGGCAACCAGATGGCTGCAGAACCACGATTCCCCCTACAGCCAAGCCAGAATCATGAAATGGTTTGGGTTTGAAGGGACCTTAAAAACCATCTAGTTGCCCATCCAGTCTATGGGCAGGGACACTTTCAACAATCCCGGGTTGCTCAAAGTCCTATCCAGCCTGGCCTTGGACACCTCCAGGGATGGGTGCCTCCCCACCCTCCCCCTCTCCCTCATCTAAGAATCAATGTTTCTGATTTATTTTCTTTGTGTGTACCTGGTCTCATCAAAGAAAGCAATCTTCAAGGCCTGGATGTCCACATCTGTGTGTGCTTGGGCCAGCACAGCCACTCCTCCACCTCGGGTCACCTGAGCAGTGTTCCACACCACCACCAACTGAAGCACAAAACATGATGGGAGAGCTGCTCATAACCTTTGTAACAGAACAGCTTTTCATCCAGCAGCTGCTCCAGGGCTGAGCACGAAGTATTGATAACAGAGCTGGAGCAGGGGAAATAAAACCTCTTGCCCAGAGGGTTTAGGACAGTCCCAAGAGCTTTGCAAAGCTTCATGGCAATATCCTTGCCTGCAATCCATAATTATAGGGTCTAAATCCCAGGGCTGCCTGGCAACAGGGCTCAGACTTGGAACCAAAATTCAGAGAGGAATGGGAACTCTGCCTGCTGGGACCTAGGAGCTGTACCAGGGCTGAGAGAGCAGAAGGTAGCACTTGGCCACTGCTCTCACTGTCCCAGCGACTGCTCCAATGCAGGTCTGTGTGTCCTCCATGCTTGTCACTGGGGACAACAATCAAACCCTCTCCCAAAAGAAAAGGGGCAGATGGCTGAAGAAATGCAGGTGGATACTCTGCATTCTGAAACAGCATTAAAACCAAACCCAGGATCACCTCAGAGGCTGGGATGGGCTGAGGCATCTCCTTGGGAGAGGTGCTCCCCCAGTACTCCCCATTCCCCTACCCTTTTTTCTACCCACCGATCCCCTGTCCCCAGTTTCAGTTCACCAGCTCCCATCAGGATCAGAGAACACTGCCAAATGCTGGGAAAAACACTATGTTCTTTCCTGCAATTAGCAATAGCACAGCTAATTGCTGGTGGTCATCAGTAAGGGATCAGAGGATGAAAACATTTCCATTGACAAAACAAATCCCCAGTCCCATGAAACACGTTTATTTTTGACTGCTCCGTGTGGGATCTGCGTCATCCCCCAGATACATCCGTGGGTGGCAGCTCCAGCACCCCTTCCTGCAGTGATGCTTGGAGCTGAAAGATTAAAATTCACATCTTGCCCTAAATGCCATTAAAATAAAGGGGCTTGGGGCTCCAGTCAGTGCTGAACCTCCCATTACAATTCCTATGTGCTCTCAAGACTTCCAGCTCAAAATGCCACCCAAACATGTGCCACCCTCAGAGGGGCTGCGGAGGTGGGAACGTGGCAGGTGAGCCTGTGGTGATCCCCGCAGGGTATGGGCACAGTCACATCACCCCATCCTGGCTGGGAACACACCAGGGACACAATAGCCCCAAAGCATAATCCCAGCAGGTCTGCCTGGCTGCTTCTGAAAGGATTTGGTTGCAGCTGAGGAATGCATGGGTGAACATCCACAGGCATCAGGCAGAAGGCAAGTATTCTCTAGGCAGCTAACAAGAAAGGGATCTCCTTCAAGAACGTGCCTAGGAAAGCCCAGAGCAGAGGTTTGACCGCAAAATAACTTCAGAATCTGGGAGAACAGCCATCTCAGGGAAACCTCCCAGCCCAAATCTCAGCTCTCACCGTTTTGCCATGCCCATCCTTCCCAACTCCACACAGAACAGCTCCACTGCTGGAGAAGCTGCAAGAAGAGGCACCTGGTGAAATGTAGCTCCTTGCACCCCGACTGCATCCCAGTGGGGGATAAAAGTGGACAAGTTGTAGGGATGTGGAGACAGCAAGACCTGAGGGATAAGCTCAGGAGGGAGCTGGCAGCATATCCAGACCAGCTGCCAGCTGGTCTTGGTGACAAACACAGGCAGATCTAATTCATCTCTGGTGTATCACACACGGAAAAACCTCTGTGCTGCAACACCCCACCCACCTGAACACACACCTGCACCCAGCTGAAACCCACCTGAGGGACCAGAGGGAGTGGATGTGTGTTTTGAACACAGAGAGGCAGGTGCCCGTGGGGAAGTCCCAGAGGCGCCCCACGCTCCGGGGCCCGGCCTGTGCCGAGGCCAGCAAGGTGCTGCTCCTGTTGAAGGCCAGCGCCGACACCTGCGGGGAGCACCACGGTGCTGAGAGGATGCCAGGGGACATCTAGGGTGCATGGATAGCACTGCCAGCACACTCTGGAAGGGTTACACTCACCTTATCCGTGTGGCCAAGGAAGAACCTCTGCTCACCAGTGCGGACCTGCAGGGTGACGATGACAGCGTGGCAGGGATACACCACTGCAGTGTTGTTCCGTGTCCACAGCGCCTGCAGCACCGAGACAGGAGGGACAGGGCTCCAGAAGTGCCTCACTTCCTAGGCAGAGATTTGCTCCCCGTCCCTGGAAGTGTTCAAGGCCAGGATGGATGGGGCTTTAGAGCAACCCGGTCTAATGGAAGGTGTCCCTGCCCATGGATGGGGCTTGAAACTGAATGAGCTTTAAAGTCCCTTCCCTACTATGTGCATAGGAAATCCAAAGAAAATGACATTGTTGGCAAAGCATTGAACTGACTGAACCACAACAATCCTTTCTTTCCTCTAACACACAGCACAAGCAAGGTCCAGTGCCCCATGGAAACAATCCAAAACACAGCACTTCCTTTCCAGCCTCCAACAAAGCACACGAGTTTTAACGTGTTAAAAAGCTGTGAAATTTGGCAAAGGGAATGGAACACAGACCTGATGCAGAGTAGCTGAGGGAGCTGGGGGGGGGGCTCAGCCTGGAGAAAAAGAGGCTCAGGGGGGACCTTCTGACTCTTCAACTCCCTGGCAGGAAGGTGGAGTTAGGTGGGGGTCAGGTTCTGCTCCCAGGGAACAAGGGACAGGAGGAGAGGAAAAGGCCTCGAGTTGTGCCAGAGGAGGTTTAAACTGAATATAGTGAAAATTTTGTCACCAAAAGGGTTGTCAGGCCCTGGTACAACTGCCCAGGGCAGAGGTGGAGTCCCCATCCCTGGAGGGACTTAGAAGACGTGCGGATGCGGCACTTGGGGACATGGGTTAGTGGTGGCCTTGGCAGTGCTGAGGGAATTTGGGCTTAATGATCTTGGAATGGCATTTCCATCCTATAATTTTGTCTAAAAGGCTCCATAATTTCTAATTCACCATCACAACAGCAGTACACTTGTACACAAACATATGCTCATCCTCATCTGCTTTGAGATCCTTTTCCAAATCCAGCACTGCCACACTCAGCTGTATTTCACACCTCCTAAAGCTCAACACCATGGTCATGTGATGAGAGATCCACTCCCCAGATCATCTGAGCTACCGACCCATTTGGTGCTGCAGCCTCCAAAGCCAATAATCGTTCTCAGCTTCAGGATGGGATCTGGTAAGAGCCTCTGGAAAAAAAACAAACAGCACCATCATGCTCAGAGCCAGGCTGAGGCTCTCCACCCACAAGGCAACCTGTCCCCAGTGCTCATTTCTCTCTGAAGCAGAGGCTGCTTTAGGTCTCCCCTGTCAGAGGGAACAACTTTAAAGTATTTAACCTGGTAGGTAGGAGGAGCTGGGGTTTCCCCATGTTAAGCAGCTCTCCCACCCAAGCTGGGGGATAACAGCCAGCCCCTCCCATAGGCAGGGACACCTTTCACTAGACCAGGTTGCTCCAAACCCTGTCCAACCTGGCCTTCAACACTTCCAGGGCTGTTCTCTTACCCTGCAGGCCAGGACTGACCTGTAGGATGGCACACCTGGGTCAGAGCCCTTTCTCTGCACACTGTGGGCAGATGTAAACATGTTATCAGCTTAAGCTCAATGTGTTTGAACATGGGGTTCCTCTTTTAAGGCAAGTAAAGTACTTGCAGAAAAGAGAACTGCTAGTCAGAACACAGTAACACCTTTAAGACTCTGGAGCTCCAGCCTGAACTTTGTGTTCCCTTTCTCACTTCTGGGCTCAAAAGAATCAGAAATAAGGACTGCAAAGCCACCTTGAGGTCCTCAAGTGTTTCACCCACCTCCTCTGAGCTGGTGGAGACAGCTTGGGTGGTCCGTCCACCCCTCTGATGAGCATAGACATGGATGCCACCATCGCTGGCTGATGGTGACTGCCCAGTGTCCCCTCCACTGTGTGGTCTTTGGTTCTCCTCTAGCTCCGGGTCCCCAGCAGGCACACCTCTCAGGGGTGTCAGGTGAGCCTCAGGGATGCTTTTTGTGATTCCAAGAGGCTGGCATGGCACCTGAGAACAAGGAAAGCCTCAGACAGAGCTCAATCCTGCTCCCAGCACCCTCCACCTGATGCGGGGGCAGACACAGGGAGACACCCAAGTCTCTCCCAATGACTCTTCACCACAATGCAAACAAGGATGAAACAATGGAGGGAGAGTGGCCCTGTGGGGATCTGGCTTGGCCAGGTGTGTTAACCAGCTACTCTTCCTACGCTCCCAGTATTGACTATACACAGTTCATCTCCTCCAGACAGAGAACCAGAGCCCCAGAAAAGATCCAGTCCTGAACGGAAACATTTGCCCCCTCTCCACTGAGCAGAGGTCTAAAGCACCCAGTCAGCCAGCTCAGCCCATCCCAGTTCATCACAGGTCACAGAATCAGAGAATATCCTGAGTGGGAAGGGACCTACAGAGATCATCCAGTCCAACTTCTGGCCCTGACCAGGACACCCCAACAATCCAACTGTCCCTCAGAGCATTGTCCAAACACTCCCTATGCTCTGGCAGCCTTGGGGCCGTGCCCACTGCCCTGGGGAGCTTGTTCAGTGCCCAACCATCCTCTGGGGGACGAACATTTTCCTGATATCAAATCTAACCCTCCACTGACACAGCTCCAGCTGTTCCCCTGGGTCCTGTCCCTGCTCACAATGATCACAGCTGCCACTCCACTGCCCCTCGCAAGGAAGCTGCAGCCCCTGCTCCATCTCCTCTTCTCCAGGCTGACTAGACCAAGTGCCTTCAGCCACTCGTCATATGACTCTATTCCCCTCCAGACCCTTCACCATCTTCACGGCCATCCTTTGGACGTTCTCTAATAAACAGAGGTTGTGATCATCATTTCTTCCCTCTCCATAGCATGAGGATGGCTTCCCCCAGTCCCCCAGTCCCTCCCCAAACACCCATCACCATAGTGGTAAGCCAGTCTGGACACAAGTTCCCACATCAGCACCACTGGGAAAGGGGAAATCAGGAAAAGGACAGCTGTCTACAGTCCCAGCAATCCCAACTCCATGCAGTGCTCTGCTCCCCAAGGGCACTGATCACATTCCTGAGTCTCCAGACCTCACTGCCTATCAATACTTTGAAGACATAACTATCTGTGGTCACCAGACAATGCCCAGATCAGCTGCCAGTGACAGCAAGCAGCATTTGAGTCTTAAATAAAGACACAGATAGAGGGAAAAACTCAATGGGAAGGCAGAAAGGAAGGAGCTGCAGCCTCCTCCACAGTGCACTTACAGCTTTGGGACTGGTTATGTGATGGATGAGGGACAAGCGGTCACACACTGCCCTGGTGAGCGTCACTGTAGGGAGCAGCTGGCAGATGGGCTTCTCCAAGGCTCCTGGGGGATACAAAGAGCAGGTCGGGTCTTTTTGGAAACCCAGAGTACCCAGTCAGGGTGGCACAGCCTTGGCTGCTGCCCCCAAGCATTCCCACCTGCCACAGGACTGGGACAGCTCCTCTGGATGGAGTTATAGGGCAGCTTGGACACCTCAGATGGGAACCTGAGCAACATCAGGGGAAGGCACCAAGTTATTAAGATATCATATTGGCACCTGGGAATATTGCTTCCTAACTCAGGCCTCTTCAGTCTCCTATAGGAGTCCCCCTTTTTCCCCATTCTCCCCCAAATACAGGGATACCAAAGACAGATGGTACTAAAGGATAACAACACCTGGGGAGTGGGAATCTGAGAGCTATATGGGGTTGGGGAGCAACCATACCTGATGTAGTCATAGAGGTCATGCCACTTCTCTCCCTTGGGCACAGGGAATGCCATTTCCCTTGGCATGGGAGTGATCCCATGGCAGGCCAGGTCTTTGTGCCAGGCCTCAGAGAAGGTCACACCTGGCAGCACAGGGACAGACAGACAGTGAGTTCTCTAGGCATGTGGAGATGGATGAAATCACATTGCCTGTGGGACATGAGCACAAACCACTTCCTTCTTTGAGAACATCTGAGAAACAAAGATCCCAAGCCTGAGGAACAAACACACCTTTGCGCAGGTGAATTCCTGAAACTCTAAACTTCCAAGGAAGAGCACAGAGCATAAACCCTTGGATCCGAGTTACAAACCCCCAGACCCAAGATACACTTAGTTTCTGTTCATTGGTTCAGCAGCTTAACATCATTTGTGTTAAGGTTCATTTCCCATTTTCTTATTTTCTTAATGTATTTTTAAATTTAGAAAAGTGAAACAGGAAAGCTTCAGGAATCTCAAAGCAGCCTCTGTAACTTCCACTGATGCTTTCCATGAGGCCAGGCAGTTCAGGCAGAACTCCAGCAAAAAAAAAAAAAAGCAGAAACAAAAAATTTGACCAAAATATCTCTGCCACACTGAGCTGGTAGATTAAAAAAAAATAGGTTATAAGATTTCTGACACCAAAGAAGCACAGGTTCTTCCAACAGATAAATGCACAGGTCTTAGAGAAGTGAGGCACAGTGATACCTTTTTTTCCCCTGAAAACAATTCTAACCTTGGAAACTTTGATCTTTTTGTTCACTTTCACAGTTGGAAAATGAGAGGATACTTTCCTCCAGAGGTTGGAAGACTGTATTCCATTCCAGATTGCCTTCCAGTGCCAAAAGAGGCTCCAGGAGAGCTGAAGAGGGACTTTGGACAAGGACATAGAGTGACAGAACAAGAGGGAACAGCTCTAAGATGAAGGAGGGCAGGCTTAGATTGGATATTAGGAAGAAATCAGTCCGTGTGAGGGTGGGCAGGCCCTGGCACAGGGTGTCCAGAGAAGCTGTGACTGCCCCATCCCTGGAAGTGTCCAAGGCCAGGTTGGACGGGGCTTGGAGCAACCTGGGCTGCTGGAAGGTGCCGCTGCCCACATGGAAACTTAACACTGTACCACATATTTTGCTCTTCCTGTCCACATCATAGAGCAACAGCAGCCCAGTGCTCTGCCAAGGCTGCAGCCTCAGCTCTGAACCCCCACGGAAGGCCCCCAGGCTGGGCTGGAGTCATAGAAGAGAGCCACGGCCACCGCGGGGTCTCAGTCCCTCACCTGGGTCAAACACCAAGTCGCTGGTGCAGAGGTTCCTCACGAGCAGGTTGGAGCAGAGCTTGATAGCCTTGAGGTGGCTGTACCGGCGGCTGAGGTACCGAGAGAGGATGGAGGGGAGGTCCAGCACCAGGCACGTCCAGCGCACATCGGCAGGGGCTGCTCTGGAGACACCTGAGGAGGAGAGCCGCAGGTGGGAACAGGGATGGTGGGAAAAGATGCTACAGCCACGGACCAGGGACCTTGCAGGATAGAAGACACAAGATCCACATTGTTCAGTAAAAAGTATTTGCCGGGCAAGATTCCCACCAAGTCTGTGCCAAAAGGGAAACAGGAAACATGCTGTGTAGCTCAGGGGTGGGGAAGGAGAGACAGGAAGCCCTGCTAGCACCACAGGTTCAGGCCTGGCCTGACACTGCACCCCATTGTGTGGGAGAACAAGGATGAGCGACAGCCCTCCCAAGAGCGACAGCTCCAAGCTTCCAGATGTGGAAGAGCTCTTGCTCAGGCAGAATCCTGGAATGGTTTGGGGTGGGAGTGACTTTTGAAGACCATCTTGTTCAACCTCCCTGCCATGGACAGGGACATCTTCCTCTAGAGAAGGTTGTTCCAAGCCCTGGCCAAGCTGGCCTTGAACATTTCCAGAGACGGGGTAGCCACAGCTTCTCCTCACCCTCCTCAAAAGCAGCAAGTCAACTTCTGAATTCAATTTATTTTCTAACAATTTATTTTGGTGGTGATGTGACAGCCCAGACCTGACCACACAGCTTCTCACCACGGCAGGACACAGTGTCACACTCCAAGTCCTTGGCTCCTCCACAGACGAAGGGAAACTGGAGCCAGGTGGCTGTGGATTTGAACTCCTTGAAGTGGTTGGAAAAAGAGATGCGAACCACCTGGTTTTCCTGGGAAGAGACACACAGAGCTTTAGTCACCCTGGTGGCTTCTGCAGGGAAGTGCTGCAGAGGACAAGGCATGTGGCCATATCTCCAGTCCTCCCCATATCCTCGGTCCCTAGGAGAGATGCCACAAGAATGGACACCATCCTCAGCCCAGGGTAACCCAGTGGCAACAAAGACCAGCCAAGTTTGGCACCCTCCAAGACCACTGCTGCCTCCCCCAGTCCTTCCATCAGCCACAACACTTAACAAGGGCTGTTTTACAAGGCCACCCCATGTCACCTACCTCAGTGGTGACATCCAGGTGGATGAGGAAGTGCTTGTGGGGCAGGGGTCTGAAGAGCAGGTAGAGGTAGCGCCCCGTCAGCCCCAGTGACTGTGTCGCGGCCCGCGGCAGCTGCAGGTAACTGCTGGCAGGGTTGGAGCCCCGGATCCGGCAGACCGTTCGCTTCAGCCTCGTGTCCTTCCATAACCAGGGAAAGGGTGGGGGGTCAGCGCTGCCCACCCCTGGCCAGTGCCCCCCACCCCGTGGTGCCGGGACCCGTGTTACCGTGAGGGCAGCCACGTCCCCCTCCTTGGCAGAGCGCTTCCACTCCTCCACACGGAAGTGCTTGAAGATGTTCAGGTAGGGATGCTGCCACGCTGCTGGTACTGGGATTAGTGGGGCGACAGTATCCCGACCTGGATGCCCCCGTTACCCCCTGCACTGGGAACCCCGTGATGCCCCCATGTCCTGAGGTCCCCTGTCCTGTTGGTATTTGTTATCTGGGTGTCCTGGGTCTTCTCAGTCCCCGGTACCTCCATGTCCCGAGTCCTTCCAGCCCCAGTGATGACCCCATCACCGCCACATCCTGAGAACCCTCACCCCCAGTGTCATCTCTGTGCCCCAAGCACAGTGATGGGCCTGGTAACCTCATGCTCTGAGCACTCCCCCCGTGGTGGTACCCCTGGCATCCCTGTGCTCCAAGCCTTCCCATGCCGGGCTGCCCAACCCCAGTGGCACCTGTGTTATCTCCACGTCCAGGGCCCCCCAGGCCTAGTGACACCCCAGTATCTCCATGTCCAAGGCCCCCCAGATCCAGTGTTTCCCCCGTGCCCCATGAGGGTGTCCTGAGCCCCTCAGCCCCAGCGGTGACCCCATTCCCTCCACGCGCTGAGCTTCCCCAGCATCAGTGACGGCCCCAGTACTGCCGTGCTCCAGATCCTCACTGTCCCCAGAGCCCACCTCCCCCGCTGTCTGAACCCTCCGGAACCACCCCAAGCCCCCATGACGCCCCCAGATCCCCAGAGATGCTTCCGGCCCCCTCGTCCTCGTGACACCCTCATTATCC
>VXAU01002236.1:352432-388243 GCA_013399695.1 Formicarius rufipectus
CCCCCCTCCCCTCCGCCCCACCCCAGCGTCGCGACACCATCGCGATAGCGGTGGATCGAGCGTTCAGCGCTCGGGTCTTTATGTGCCCGGGGCCTTCACAGGCCCGGCAGCTCAGAGCGACGGGTCGCCGAAGCCGCAGCGGTGCTGCGCGGCGCGGATCTCCCGCAGCAGCGCGTCGTTCCGCAGGCCCAGCTGCGGGGACGGGGAGGGCGGTCAGGGCGCTCGGCCGAGCGGGCACCGCGCCGGGGCGCGGAGCTGCCCGTGCCGCAGACCCGCATCCCGCTGGGGAGGGAACGGGGCGAGCCGTGCCTGCTGCGGGAGCGCAGCGGGCACAGGCACCAACCTTGAGGGTGTATTTGTAGCACTGCTCTGCCTCCATCTGCCGCCCGCCCTGCAACAGCGACAGAGCCGCCCGCGAGGGGCCGTTTAGGCAGGAATAAGACCTTTAAGACCATCGAATTCAACCACTTCCCCAGCACTGCCAAGGCCACCACTAACCCATGTCCTCAAGTGCCACATTCACGTGGCTTTTAAATCCCTCCAGGGATGGGGACTCCACCTCTGCCCTGGGCAGCTGTGCCGGGGCTGGACAGCCCCTTCCATGAAGAAATTTTCACCACATCCAATTTAAAACTCCCGTGGCACAGCTTGAGGCCGTTCCCTCTCTTCCTGTCCCTTGTTCCCTGGGAGCAGAGCCTGACCACCACCCCGGCTCCCCGCTCCTGTCAGGGGGTTGCAAAGAGCGAGAAGGTCCCTCCTGAGTCGCCTTTTCTCCAGGCTGAGCCCCCTCAGCTCCTTCAGCTGCTCCTCCTGCTCCAGCCCTTTCCCTGGACACGCTCCAGCTCCTCAATGTCTTTCTTGTCATGAGGGGCCCAGAACTGCCCCCAGGACTGGAGGTGCCTCAGCAGTGCCACCACCTCAGGAAAGGCACAAGATCTCAGTGAAGGGACATTTGCAAGAAGCTGAGTGGGGAGGACGTGCCCCAGGGCAGTCAGTGCCTCAGGGGATGACAAGCAGCAAGGAAAGGCACTGCCTTTGCCATCTGAACACTGCTTCCCCTGAGCACAGCCCCTCGACTTTTCACCAGTGAGCTCTACACCGTAATCTTCAGGTTTGTGAGCAGGTGTTGATAAACCCTCCCAATAAACCCCTGAAAAACCCCCTCGCCATTGGGCTGGCAGGGCTGGGCACTCACACGCAGACAGATGAGGGCGAGATATCCCCACACTTCAGCATTGGTGTTATTTAGGGCATTGGCTTCAGAGAGAGCATCTTCTGCTTCCACCAGCAGTTCCAGCTTGAGGGAGACACAGGCACAGACAAAACACAAAGAGCAGGCAGAAAGGGCTTCAGAACTGAACAGGCATTGCTCTAACAGCAGAAGAAATCAGTGCAACAAATGTTTCTAGCAGAGTTTCTCTGACAGGGATGCAAGGAAAGGATTAGGGCACAGACAGGCAGGGCACTGCCAACATCCAGCTCTTTAGTCCAGAGCACAAACTTTCCACTGCAGACTACCACGGGATTGCACACTATTTCCAAAGCAGCCTCCAGTTGTAAGGAAAGGAGCACAAACACTTTCACCTCCAGGAACTGAATGATCCAGCTCCACGAGGAAACATGGCTGTGCTCCTGCTCCCTATTGCTGCTGTGCAGCAGGTCCAGGCAGGCAGGGGTAGCTGGTGCCTGGTGGGCTGCAGCCAGCCCCAGGCCACCACTCATGTCCCTGGCCCGATTCCACAGCCTCGCAGGAACATTTGGCCAAGGGGGAAACAGAAGTTCAAGTCCCTTCCCTGGGCCAAACTCCCTTGGAGGAACCTGGAGAGGTGTTCCTTGGGGAGATGCCACGCTGCTGGTGGGTGGGTGTCCTTGGCAGCCCCTTGGATGTGCTGGATTCCCTTGGGAAAGCACTGAGATTCCTTCCTGCTGACATCCCACTCAGTTCCTTGGTGGTGACATGCAGGTGATGTGCAGGCAGGCACTGGGAGCAGAGCCCAGACTGCTTGCCATGACACCTTGGGGAAGAAGGTTCTGGCAGGAACTGGGATGAGAAGGATGGCTGCTCCCAGAGCAGGTGCTGAGGGGTGGCACAGCCCATACAAGCAGCCCGGGTGCCACGCTGGGGCTGTGACAGGACACAGTGGCCTCTGGAAGCACTGGGTTACAGGCAGTCAAGCTTTACTTAAATCAAAGGGGTCATGCAAAAGGGAGCCCTCTTTCCCACGCCACAGCACTGATTAAAGCACAGATGACATGGAGGCAGTTGCACTTACCCTGTAGCAGGCAATCCCCACCCCTAGCCAGGTGAGACAGGATGCAGAGTTGTCACAGGCGAGCAGGTAGATCTGCTTGGCTCGGCCATACTACCGGGAGAGAGACAGATGTGCTTCCCTCTGCATCACCACATCACTCCACAGACTCCCCCTCCTCAGGGATTTGCCAAACACCCTGTCTCCAATGGGGCTCAGAGACCCAACCCCTCCCCACAGCTGCTGGGGATCAACTTGCTTTGTGGTAACTTCCCCTCCACCACCCCTGCTGGCCCCTCACCTCTTTCTCTTCCAGGTAGATGGAGCCCAGGCGCAGGTAGACAAAGTGCATATCCAGAGCATCCTCCACAAAACTGACCACTCGCTCATAGCATTCCTTTGCCTTGTCAAATTCCCCCTTCAGGTAGCATAGGTGTCCTTTCTGAGCCCAGACATTTGGGTTCTGTGCACACAAATCCAGGAGTGAGACATGGGTGGAAGACAGGAGGGAGAAACACCTGGGAAGGGGACTGGGACACCTGTAAGCAGCAGAAAGGAGCAGCTGAGCAGTGTTTAATTACTTCATCACAACAACCCCCTGCAGCACTCCAGGCTCTCCAAGGAAGAGAGGGAAAGGACCTAGAGGTGCCAGCTGGCAAAGCTGAACATGAGCCCGGGTGTGCACAGGTGGGCAAGAAGGCCACTGATGCCTGGAGTGTACCAGGAGGATCAGAGCAGCGATTGCCCCCTGTGCTGGAACTGCTGAGGCACATCCAGTCCTGGGAGCAGTTCTGGGTCCCTCATGACAAGAAAGACATTGAAGGGCTGGAGCGTGTTCAGGGAAGGCAACAGAGCTGGGGAAGGGGCTGGAGCAGCAGGAGCAGCTGAGGGAGCTGGAGGGGCTCAGCCTGGAGAAAAGGAGGCTCAGGGGGGACCTTCTCGTTCTCTGCAACTCCCTGACAGGAGGAGAGGGAAGGGCCTCAAGTTGTGCCAGGGGAGATTTAAATTGGATATAGTGAAAATTTCTTCATGGAAAGGGTGTTTGGGCTCTGGCACAGCTGCCCAGGGCAGAGGTCTCCATCCCTGGAGGGATTTAAAACTATGTGGATGTGGCACTTGAGGACATGGGTTAGTGGTGGTCTTGGCAGTGCTGGGGGAACAATTAACTCGATGATCTTGGAGGGCTTTTCTGACCTAAACAATTCCATTATTCTATGATAGCAGGGATAGTTTTATATACAGAATTGAAGTCAATGGGCTGCCTGTAGGACACCAGCCATGGGATCTCCCCCTCCAGCTCCCTGCCTAGTGTCCTGGCCTGCACAAGGCTCCCAAGTACAGTCAACATTCACACAGCATTCTGAGGTGCCACCTTCCTTCTTCCTTCTGTTCAACCTGCCTCCACAAATCCACCTCCCCTCTCTGATGAATAGCATCCTTGTTTCCCATGAAACAGAGCTTGACTCACACAGCAAGGGAAACAGGATCAGGATATATCCACTCAAAGAGAAGAAAAAAAAAAAGGGAAATGCTGCAGAGGCAAAGCAGAGACAGGCTCAGAGATGCTGCCAGTCTGTGCAGGAGGTGACAGCAGGCCTGGAACAAACAGGATGATGAGGAAGGCAGTGGTGCAGCCACAGCCTGGTGTGACTTCCCTCCCTGCTGAAACTGCTGGGGACTAACATTGAATTGTAAAGTGGAAATGAAGCTCTGGGTTCCAACACCCAACACCACAGGCTGCTGCAGTGTTTGGGTGGGGTCCTGCTGCAGGACACCAGGGACACACATGGAATTACCATGCAGTCAATCTGAATGGCCTCACGCAGACATTCCTCACATCTGGGGAGATCGTCCTGCAGCAGGTACGTCCAGGCCAGGGCCAGGTGATACGCACAGGTGGAACCTCCCTGGGGGCTCAGCAGCTCGTGGGCCAGTGCCTTGTGAACAAACTGGGGAGGAAGGGCACAGGTGGTAGTTAGGGGAGCAGGGAAACTGGCAGAAGGACAGGGAGCAGGGCTGACAGACAACCTGTTTGAGTTCCATGAAAAGAAAACATGTGGCAGAATTTTTTTCCCACTTCCTTTGAGTGTTGATGTTGTGAAAGGTGTCCCTGGTCTAGTGGAAGGTGTCTCTGCTCATAGCAGGACACTGGAATGAAATGAACTTTAAAGTTCCTTCCAACCCCAAGCATTCCATGATTGCTTCTAGTTCTGTTTTTGCTTTAAGAAACCCCTTCTGCCATGTAAAATTCAGGCCGGCAGCATAATGTGGCAATCAGAGATCCCAGAGATAACTGTGTGGGACAGGGACATTCACAAGTGACACAAAAATTACTCTGACACACACAAGTGTCTAAATCAAAGGAGTTCTGGTGTCTTGGAAGCATCACAATAATGGATCCTGCCTCTGAATGTACAGAGAAGAGGACACTGCACCATTTCTGAGCTGGCTGTTCCCTCTGCAGTACTAGCTGGGGCCCTCCAAGGACCTCATGAGATGGCTGTGTCCACAATGAGCATTTTGGGCTGAATATTCTGCCTGGCCACAGTTTTGCATCTCTGGGCAGTGGTGGCTTTGTTCCCTCTTGTGCTCAGCTCTTAAGGGGCCACAGCTCATTCCTGGAGCCCAGGAAAGGGGTCTGGCTGGAGCTGCCACTAGCAATTTGGGAGTAAACCAACTTCCCTTCCCACTCCTCTACTCCCCATTGAACTGACCTGGACAGCATTGGCTTTCATCAGGAATTCCACTGCCTTCATGAAGATTGTGCAGGGAGGTTGGTGAGGTCCTGAACCAAGGGATGGTGCTGCAAGAAAACGTCTCTGTTGGTCCCAAAGTGGCAGTTTTATTTCTAGAGCCAGAGCAGGGCCTGAGACCCTGGTGGGGACAGAGAAATCCCAGCAACATGGTGTAAAACCCAGGAGGTGGCAGGAGAGGCTGAAGAAGAGATTAATTCTGCATTTCTTTCTGAAGGGCTTAAGTTTTGTATAGATCTATAAAGAAATAGTGCTCTTGACCCACTGATGCTCCAGTCTAAACTCAGGAAGAAAAGGTGGGGATTTATGAATGATGCTTCTCAGAGATAACCAGAGTCAGGGTCCTGCCTCCCCCAGCCAACCAGGGGGGCCTCAGGCACCCAGCACTGCCATCTCCAAGACCCGCTGGGGAGTGGAGCTGTGGAGGAGGCAGATACACCACAGGACCAGAGGAGATCCACAGGGACACTTTAAGAGCTGGCATCCCAGAAGGGAGAGATCCCAGTGGCCAAGGAAGGCCACTGGGTGCAGTGACATGAGAGCGCTGCATTCACCTGCTGGCTGTCCATCCTGAGATGTGCTGCTCTGAGATAAGCCTGCTTTGCCTGGAGATTCCCTAGCTAGGGAGAGAGAGCAGGTCTTGATGTCTTGCCTTGGCATTGTGATGGCCATGACTCCTTGCTCCCACAAAGCCAGCACTGGGCTCTCCCTGGCACAGCAGGTTCCCATTCCCTACCTTCTGGTGCTACCTCTAGTGCGGGAGCCTCTTCCTTGGACGTCGCACAGGCCAGCGCAGGCTCCACCATCTCTGGAAGTTTGTCAGCTGAGCCATCTGGAACCCCGTCTGGAATGAAATGTGGAAAGAGTTTGCCATAAACTGCTCAGTTGGGAGCATGATTCTACAGGAAATGGGGAAGAGAAAATAAGAAGTCTATTAGATTTTCAAAGCTGGGAAGAAATTTGTTCACAGAAAGCAGTACCCGGGGCTGGGGTTTTGAGTACAAGGTTACCATGCGAAACCAGAAACAGGTATAAATGAGGCAAGATGAGAGGAAATGGCCTCAAGTTGTGCCAACAGAGGATTATGTTGCATATTAGGGAAAGTTTCTGCACTAAAAGGATGGTCAGCACAGACTCTCCAGGGCAGTGGTAGAGCCACTATCCCTAGAAGTGTTCAAAATATGTGTGGATGTGGCACTTGGGAACATGGGGTTTTAGGGAGGAACATGGTGGTGCTGCATTAACACTTGGACTTGATGACCTTGGAGGTCTTTTCCAACCTTAGTGATTCCATGATTCTATGAATATCTCTTCCCTCATAATCAGAAGGGATCAAAACCCACATGTGACACAAGCCTGCCTGTGGCACTGTGCATGGAGTGGTGACAGCATTAAAGATAAAGCCAGTCAGTATTTCCTGCAGCCTGGCCAAACATTTGGGACCCAGGACAGACAGTCTAGGCTCAGTCTTGGGCTCAGGGTCACCACCAAGCGGCTGATTTGAATTCGTGAGGCAGAGCTTTCCAAGCTCACAGTGACAGCTTTCACGAACTGTATTCCAGCTCAGAGTCTACATCTTCCTTTACCCTTTGCAACTTGCCTCTTAGAAATTTCCCTCTCCTCTCACCAGGAGGTGCCAGGTGCCAGGGCACCTTCTGGGTTTGCCCAGCATTACCTGGCAAGAATTCCTCTGGGTCTGTGGTGCAAGAAATGTCCTTATTCCCTTCTCCTCCTTCAGCAGCCTGGGGAATTCTCCTCTCCTTGCTGAGCTGTGCTTGGAGGAGCTTCTTAGCCTCACGGAAGTTCCTTTCTGCCTGAATATTATTATTCTGCAGCTCATAAAACAAACCTGTGGGAGACAGAGCACCATAAGCAGACACTTGACCCTTAACAAAATCTTTCCCTTAGCTCTCAAATTGGAGCAGGGAGAAGAGGATCAGGGGCAGGACGAGTGCTTGGCTCTACAGGAACACCTGGAGCACCAGTTGGGCTTGCTTTTGTACCTGAAAGGGTCCAGGCTATGATGCTGGATGGCTCCAAGCAGCAGGCATCCTCGAAATAAACCTCTGCATCTTCATAGCGCTGCAGCATGACAGCCCCAATCCCACAGAGCAGCAAGCTGGGGCAGGGGGAGGCCAGTCAGCCTTGAAGCCCACAACAATGGTGTGGGGGACACTCCCCATCCTCCCCACCCTCACATTGGAAGCACTCAGCACCTTTGGATGTGCTGGAGGTCCACAGAAAGAGCCTTCTGGAAGCATTCCTGGGCTTTGGTGGTGTCCTCATGCAGAAGGCAGAAGGCTCCATAGTCCAGCCAGGACTGGATGTTGCATCGGTCCTGGGCTATCCTCTGAAAACAGAGATCAGGGCTTTCCTGGCCACCTCAGCCCAGTTTAGCAGGAATCAAGCCCTTGCCAATGACATGTGAGGGTGTCCCTTAACTGAGGTTGTGCTGGAAGCCCACTTCCTCTAAGCCTTCTCCCACCTAACACGTCTTTCAACTCCAGCTGACCCCCTCCTAAGTTCCAGTGTCCCCAGTACTGACCCAGCAAGCCCCTTGGACCAGTTCATCCCATTTTCCCTGGCCTTGAGGATGGAGTCACAGAACTGTAGAATCAGAGAATATGTAAAGCTGGAAAGGGACTCGATGATCCTTGTGGGTCTTAACTCCTCATCCTGCACAGGACCAGCCCCCAGGGTCACACCACATGCCCCAGAGTATTGTCCAAACACTTCTTGAACTCTGTCAAGCTTCAAGAGGTGTTTGGACAATACTCATATACATGAGTCCTCGGTGACCTCACTGGGGACAGTCACATATCCTGCACAGAGCAGCATCTCCTAGAAAAACCCTCCCATTCAGGCTGAGTATCCTGGTCACGTTCAGCTCCTTCCTCCCTACCCCACAGCCCAGGCTGGGTGAGCTGTCACCAGTAGCCCCACACTGCCGCCAGCCCAGTCACAAGGGACATGTGCAGGGAAGAGCAGGGGCTCCTTTACCTGCTGGTGGTACAGAGAGGCCAGTTTGTAGTCCTTGCTGGCTTCAGCTTCGCGAGCAAAGAGCCAGAGCTGCTCCTGAGTTGTGCGGGATGGAGCGGCAGGAGAAGCACCTTCCTCGGACAGAAGCTGGGAGAGAACAAGACAAGTGTTACTGGGCAGGGGAAGAATGGTTCATGTGATCCCAGTCCAGCTCTGCACCAAGTACAGACCAGGCTGGCTGGGGCTGGACACATGGGAAAGGCAAGCTGTCCCAGCTGCTCTTTTTGGTGGGACACATTCCTGCCATTCCCAGGTACCTCTGCCACACAGGGACAGGGCAAAATATGTTTTTACAAAGACAGGGAGGCAGGACAAGGGGGAATGGCTTCCCACTGCTGGAGGGCAAGGTTAGATGGGATACTGGGAAGAAATTCATCCCTGTGAGGGTCATAAGGCCCTGGCATAGGTTGTCCAGAGAAGCTGCAGCTGCCCCATCTCTGGAAGTGACCAAGGTTGTACAGGACTTGGAGCAACCTGGGATAGTGGAAGGTGTCCCTGTACATGGCAGGGTGTGGAATGAGATGAGCTTTAAGGTCCCTTCCAACCTAAACTATGTCATCATTCTATGATTATTTACAGCATTTGAAAGATCAAGGTGATGTAAGACTTTGGTGGTGCCACCAACTGGTGACCCCAGCTCTTGATGGAGGTCTGTGCTCCACCCCGGTGAGTGGCAGGAGGCACAGACCCAGCCACCCTCACCTTGTGCCAGCTACAACAGCTTTACTAGTGGCATCTCATACATATCCCCCCATCAGGATATTGTAGCATTGGGATATAGATGCACTGAACCCTGCCTCGAAAGTGGCTTGGGGCTCACATGTGATAAATGCAGAAATGAAAACATGAGCCTGCTTCTGTCTTGAAGGCAAAAGTCCTTCACCTGCCCTGGATCCAGAGTGAAGTCATGGCCCAAGTCACCCCAGCTTCTCCTTACCTGGTTCACAGCAACATGCATCTGTTCCACGAGGTACACATAGAGCTCACTGAGGAATGCCTGGAGCTGCTCCTGGGTCTCAAATGCCGTGGTCTTCAGGTATTTCTCTCTCACAATCTTCACCACAGAATACTGTGGAGATAGGGGACTGTTGGACAGGGAAGGTCCTCCCTGTGTGCCCCACCAGGTTCGCAATCAGACAGAGCCACAACACATTGATTTTGCCTGAAGCGCCAACTTAGTTCTGAGGAATAAATCCAGCTCAGCACTGTTAAAAGTGAAAAAAGCCAGCAGGGAGGAAATCCTTCCCCACCTCCCTGACACTCCAGTGGCCCTTTCAGGACAACACGTGGAAGGCTCATCCCTTGGCACAGAGAGGCTGTGTCTGGGCAGAGCATGGCCAGGGGCTGAGCAGATCAGAGAGGGGAACTCCCTTTACCTTCCAGGGTAGACTGTGGGTGTGTGAGAGCATCAGCTTTGTCTTCCTTGGGTTATGAGCATGGGGCAAATGGATGTGACCACCTCCTATTCATAGGAGTGTTCTTCTGGTGCGGAATCAAAGCAGTTAAGTGCCTGCTCCATTAGAGGGGACGCTTTATCTCCCTAGTGCCCGTTGCAACAGCTCTGGGTGGCAGGAGGGGATTCCCAAGCATGACATCATCCTGAGTTACCAACATGGAGCAGCAGTTCCTCACTGAGGAACTGCTGGGACAAAACAAGTAGGGAATCCAAAAGCGCAGATAAGTCTTTACCTTTAGCTGTTCCTTAAAAGCAAAATACTTCCCAGAGGTATTGAGCTCATAGTTGAGCTGACGCTTCTGCTCCTCCAGGGTTTGGTGGTCTATCACCCCTTGGTCAGGCAGCTGCTTCCCAAAGAGCTCATGGTATTCACTCAGGATGGCAGTGGCAATGTTCATGACACGTTTGTGATAATCTTCCACCACCTAGGAAATAAATAAATTCCACAAGTCACTTATGCAATCAGCTTGATATGTGTTTGATTTGCCACAGCTCATGCCTTCCATTAGCTCCATCTGACTCAAGTCTCAATTAGTCTATCACACATCCTTTCCTGTCCACACCTGAGGGCGTGAAAATATCTACAGCTAAACACAAAAGAGCTCTTTCCTGCAAGATTTTTTAGTAAGAACCCAGTATTTCAGTCATTGCTGTCTCTTCTATAGCAAAGTAATTGCCTGCGAGTAAAATATTTCTCATTTACTGGAGTCTCTAAACCCAGGAGCCAGCCCTCTTCAGCAGAGCCTGTTATCTCCATAATCTCTGTACTCAAGAATTCTGGGTGACCTGAGAGTGGTCAGGGCTGATTCATGTTTGTCAGAGTCTGATGAAGTACATGGGCTAATTGGAGACAAGAAACTGTTGGCACTGCCCAGGGTAAACATTAGGCTGTGGCAGCCTCTTTCCCTATCAGCCCATTTCCTTCCAAACATCTCCTCACTGCTGCCTTCCCTTCCTTTGCTCCATCTCCCCATCTCTTCCCTTCATATCGGCTGCAAACATGAGTGATGTACCCCAGGAATGATTTCCCAAGGCACACTACTGTGGAGGAAACAAAGCCAGAAGCTTTATTTTCTGTGCATTTCATGGAACTGTAGAATGACAGAATGTCCTGAGTTGGAAGGGACTCACAAGGTCCATCCAGTCAAACTCGTGGCCCTACAAAGACACCCCAACAATCACACCCTGTCCCTGTGAGCATTGTCCAAACAATCTTTGAACTCTGACAGCCTTGGTGCCCGACCATTCTCTGGGGGAAGAATCTTTCCCTGATACCCAGACTAAACCTCCCCTGACACAGTTCCAGCTGTTCCCTCGGGTCCTGTCACTGCTCACACACAGCAGACATCAGAGCTGCCCCTGTGCTGCCCCTCCTGAGGAAGCTGCAAACCCAGATGAGGTCTGCTCCTCCAGCTGACCAGATCAAGTGACCTCATCCACTCCTTATATGGCCCTGTTCTCTTCTAGATCCTTCACCATGTTCACAGCCCTACACGATCATCTTCTACATGTTGCTGCAGGGCTCAGAATGAAGACTTTCCTGTGTGAGAGAAATGAGGGTAGAATGGTAGAGCAATAGCAAGGTCACACACACTTGCACATACCTTCTTTGCTCCGTCAGTCTGGGTAGGCAGCACAGGGCGAGAAGGAATCATCTCCTTGATGCTGTCAATGAAAGCACAGCAGAGAACAGTCAGATCCACTGCCAGGGAAGTTGGCTTGTCATGGGCACAGGCAGTGTGGAGTGCAAGAGCTCCATGTTGCTATGGTGTTCCTGAGGCACCTCACAGGGAACCCGGGAGGACAACTGAAATCTCAGACCAAGAGGGAACTGTAAAGGCCAGGCTCCTACAACTGATGCTTGTAGCTCATCATAGCAGATGTCCTCGTTTTAGTTGTTGGCTGGACTTCGCGGACGAAGATTTTTGGGATAAGCCTGCGCAATGGATTTTTTTGGGGATAAGCCTGCGCAATGGATTTTTTAGGTGAGGCACAGTGTGCGCGGAACTGGCCCCACCCCCTTTACTCCTGAAGCTTATCTGCCACAGCCGAGCACGCTCGGACAGTGACAGCGAGTTCCTCCAGGATTCGAACTGGTGTCCTCAGAGGAGGAGCTGGCTCCACAGGTGGTGACTTACACCACTCGGCCAACGCCAGCCGCTGGTTTTAGTAGCCAGGGTCAGTTTGTCACTGTGTGGGTATATATTCTAAACCCTCTATGTCATTTTTCTCACAAACTGTTCACAATGGCCCTTTTCAGCAGCTGCCCAGGGCACATCCCACCCCTCAGGCTACGAGCTGGGTGTTTAGGAACTTCTGTGAAATAAGGAAGTTTTCCTGCCTTCACACCCACCTGAGGGGTCATGTCTGCTGATGGGCCATCAGGGATGCCAAAAATATGCCATTGTTTACCTCACAGAGTAAATCACCCATTGTGAAACTCTCCACCATGGCGGAGGGACTGGGCATTCCCATCTGAGCCCAAGCAGAGATAAGCTTGGGGTTTTGGGACTGGGATCTCTCTTCAGATCCAGAGGAGGACCAGAGCCTCGACTGGACTGAGACTGCCATCAGACTGCAACCATCATTTTCATTGGCATGTTTCTTTCTTTCTTCTTACTTTGAATTCAGGGGGGTCACGTGGTGCTCAGCGCAGGGGTTGGTGAGCTCCATCCTGCTTGTGCCCCGCTCTGCTGGGCTGTACATTTGTTTTTTGTGGCACAAACGAACTTTTTCTTCTGTCTCAGTGTATTTTGTGATCTTTTATTAAATTGTTATTCTGACTTGCAATCCCATTCTGAGTTGGATTCATTTCTCCTGCCGGTTTAACTCTAAACCAGCACAGCAGAGTTAACATTTATTACTGGCAATCAAAAATGCTCTCCTGGAGCAGCACGTCTGTAACTCAGAGCTCCTGGCTCTGCCAGAACAACTCTAAGGAAGGAACCAACATGAGGACAGCTCTGAAGAATTTGGTCACTGCACAGCCCAAGCCACCTGATCTGTCAGTTGCCAACATCACGCAGTGCAGCTGTAGCACCTCATACCTTGGCCACGCATTGACACAAGACACCAGCCTCAGACTGCTGACCCCCAGACACCACACCAACCTGTCTGGTCCAGTACTGGAGTTACAATGACCATTCACTAGAATTACCAAAATTTTTACTAGGATTTTATCAAGGTGAGGGTGACTGAGCACTGGCACAGGAATCTTTGTGGGGTCTCCTTCCCCAGAGATACTCAAAATACTCAAAAGCCATCTGGACACAATCCTGAGTAACCTGCTCTGCTTGAGCAGGGAAGTCAGACTAGGTGACTTTTAGTGGTCCCTGCCAGCCTGAGCCATTTGGGGATTCTGGGATTAAAATCCTTGGTGCCAAAACAGCCTAAATTCATTGAGCATTTATCAACATTTCCTGCTTGCTGGATATGAGAACACCCTCAAGTCCTTAAAACCCAATGAGCCCACTGAGCCAAAGTGCCATGTCTTGTTACACTGAGTTACACTGGACTTACACTGGAGTTACACTGAACTCACACCCATTGCAGTAGAGTTGAAATGATATAAAAAAAAGCTAGGAAAAAGTCTGTTCTAATGGAAGTTCACCTTCCTCAATCTGTTCCTACTGGGAGACAGCAGGCAGCACAGAGGATAACACACATACCCTCCCTTCAAAGAGTGGCTGATAATTCTGTTAAAGAGACATAGACCTGCACTTGTTATCCTTCATTCATTTGCTGCATTTTCACTTTTTCAGTCAATAAATGAGACATGCTGGGCCTTTCCTAGACCGTAACACAGCAGGGTTACCTCTGGACAGGAAGGAACTACCTCAAATCAAACAGACAGTGGAAGACTTGAAGCAGAAGAGATGAAAGAGCAGCTCTGCAGCAGAACAACATGAAAACTAACACAAATGCCAAGGACTGGGTAAAACATTATGAGAAAACTTCTGAAAAGGTAAAAATGACAGAATGTTCTGATGAAGTTACAGCAGCACTAGCCAGGGCAGTCCATGCTGGTGGCCACGACTCACCAGGCTGCTGAACATCACATGCAAGAGGAAAACATGCAGGGATTAGTGGGAAACAAAGCCCAGACAAGAACATAGACATTGTTGTGCTGCTCTGGTGTCTTGTTTTGAGAGGAATTGGCAGGGAGATGCCAGCTGGGATGAACAAATGTTTTCCCAATACACCAGATGCCACCTCTGAAGCAGTCTGGCCAAATCCTCCCCCTGATTCCCAGGGGCTTTTTCTCAGGCCCTTGGTTGGTCCTTGCAGAGCATCCCAAGGAGGAGGTCTCTGTACAACTCTCTTCCTACCCTGCAGAAACGAGCCTCTCCTTACGCACCAGAGGGTGAGCTCCTCTCGCAGTCGCTTTGGGACCAAGGCTTTGTCCAGCTTTATCTCCAACACCACGAACGTTCCTGCCTCGTTGTATTGCTGTGAAGATAAACATTGCTCCCACTGTCGTGCTGTCTGGAGCTGTTCCTGGCACAATGAAATACTAGCATACAGCTACAGATCTCCAAACTGCAGAGATACAGCTTGTTTTATAATTTGCCCTCAGAATGAGTTACAGCAGCAAAATTCAGCTCAAGAAACCAGGTTAGGAAAAAGGAGAGAGCCCAGAAAATCAATCTGCCTGCAGAAGGAATGTGCATTCAGAGGAAGAAGCCAAAATATGAAGGAACCCTTTTAAATAAATGCCTGATAATTTACAGAGACCTTCTAGTCTAGTGTTAGTCTGATCTTCAGCTGGACATCACTGGAAGAACTCTGGGACAGCATGTACATAAGACATCCGTTGCCCAACTCACTCTTACAGAATTTGTGTAGAAGGTGTGAGACACCAGCACGGTGATGCTCTGAGCATCTCCTCTTTGGAGAAATATAATTACCTGTCCATCAACGCTGTGACTTTTGGTATGTTCAGATCCTCCAGTGCCATCAGACAACTGAATTGTGGATGGGCTGTGTAACTATTAAGAAAAAGAAAAGATGTCCCTTGTTTCAGACTCCATAAATCTTGTATCTTTGTAAGTTCAGGGTGTGAGATGGTACATTTGCTTAGGCAGCATGTGCTAAGATTTCAGGTTAGGGGAGACCTCCTCAAGGTCTGCAGCTTCCTCATGAGGGAAGGGCAGCACTGATCTCTGCTCTCTGTGATGAGGGACAGTACCTGGGGGAACAGCTGGAGCTGTGTCAGGGGAGGGTTAGGCTGAACATAAGGAGAAGGCTTTTCCGCCAGAGGGGAGTTGGACACTGAACAGGCTCCTCAGGGCAGTGGTCATGGCCCCAAGGCCACCAGAGCTCAAGGAGTGTTTGGACAGGGTGGGACTGTTGGGGTGTCTGTGCAGAGCCAGGAGTTGCACTGGATGATCCTTTTGGGTCCCTTCCAGCTGAAGAGATTCTGTGATTCTATGACAGTGAGTATGTCTCAGCGGGCTGAGACCAAACAGCTCTGTCCCTCATTCCTGCATCCATCCCTGATTCCTGCATGACCCAACTACCTTTGATGTGCAAGCAGAGCAACCACAATGCAATGTGCCTCCCTAGACCTTACCATTCTGTTGGAATCTTTATCTGCCTTCTGAGTCTTATTGGGAGGAGGTCTGGAAAGGGGAGGTGTCCCCAGCCCTTCCTTGATGAGACTGAGTTGCGACCTGAGTTCCTGGAAAACACTGTGCTGACTTTTGGTCTGAAAAAAAAAGGGAACAGAGGGAATCAAGGGACAAAGTAGGCTTCCTCACTCCTTTGTCTTAACCTCTCACATCACAAAACACATCATCAGGGTCTTAAATGCATTAAGAAGCTTTGCAACCTCATTCTCCCCTCCTAGTTCAGCTGCTGGTGGTACAGGCCCAGCCCTGATGCTGTGTAGTTGTGAAGCCTCAGGTTGGACTATGAGACTCAGTTGTGTCTTTTCGTCTTCTCTCAAGAGCTGTTTTCAGTGAGAACTGGCCCTTGATTCTTACCTGAGCTATGTGACAGACATGCTGCAAGCCAGCTCCATGATCCTGACCCGCTGGCCTGAACTCCTGGCTGGATCCTAGATGTGACTTGTGACTATGGACTTGCCTGGTGATGAGGATTGTTACCAGAATCTGGCCACCCTCACCAGGTCTGCTCTGCAAACCTCTAGGTGCCCCAATCTGCCTGCCAGTGACTCTTAGCTCGCAGCTCACTTGGTGTGGAGCAGCTTCCCTGACACACACCAGGGAATTGAAAGGAAAAGGTTTGTCAGAGTGTGGTTACAGTGTTTGACCACCTACACAGGCTGTTACCCTTCCACATGTTATGATTATAGGAATTGGGCTTGCAAGAATTATGGGAATCCTGGGGAGAGGATGGAGCAACTGTATGGAGACTGCCTAGACCATGAGGCAGCCCAAAACATCCATGAGACCAGGGAATGAGAAAGACTTCACTTGTGAGAGAAATATGCCACAGGACAAGCAGCACCAGGCAGCCAAGAGGTTGTTATCATGAGGGAGAAGCAGAGCCCAGCAGATAGCCCTGCTCTGCAGCAGGGAGGTAGGGAGAAGGGCTGGAATTCACCCAGCTCCTGTGCCTGGACCACAGCACCACTGGGAACGTGGGTGGTAAAACCAGGCTGTACATCTGCCCTCCTGAAACAAGATCAGGTCTGTTCCAGGAGAGACAGACTGTGGGAAAATGGAGATGTAACTGTCACTCTTAGTAACAAAAAGGGAGAAATGCAAAGAAAAATAAACCTTGGTGAGCTAGAACTGAAAGAGCTCCAGTGACAGGTTTTTTGGTGGTTGCCTGGGGTAACGCAATCCTATTAAAGCCACTGTTTGCTCTTCCCAGCAACACAGTTCATTTGCCCAGACTGGGGAAAAAGGAACATTCCTACAGCTCTCAGCTGACAGTAGAGGAGGGAGTGGAGTGAGATTCAAAGCCTCTCTCAGCCCCCAGAGCTGGTCACACACCCACAGAAATCCCCTGCCTTGGAGAAATCTGCACCTAGAAGCCTGTATCATTATTTTTCTTCATTACCAGAAAGGCAATCAAGGTTCAGATCCAGGTTCAAGTGCCCCCCTGTCCATGCTGCCTGCTCCCAAACATCCCCCTGCCCATGCTGCCTGCTCCCAGCCTTTCTGTGCAAACCCAGTGCAAGGCTGGAGTACAGTCTGGCTGCTCTCACCTTCTCAAACACCTCACTATCTTGGTAGCTAAAGACACGGAAAGCACCTCGGATCTCCTTCACACCAGGACACAGCAAAGGCAGCATGTTGACATATACCACACCATGGAAGGAAATCTGCATTTCATCACCCTGAAAACACAGAACAAGGGACTGAGATACCAAACAGACTGATATTATCCTCAAGGAAACAGGGTCACTGATCCATTAAGGAGAGGCCACACAGCAAACTGATGCACCTGCTGAGCCAGTGGCCCTCTGTTACTGGCACACAGCAGAAACAACCTGGATGAATACACAGGAGTCACTTGATATGTAGAACATTAATTTCATTCCAAACCCAGTGAGGCAGCTTTTCTCTCTAATTCCTGCACTCTGCCATTCCTCAGAATTGTCTTGTTGAAATGTTGGGATATGGCTGCAAAACTGGCAGCAGTGTGGTTAGAAATCCAAGTGACCCTATCTTGTGCATCTCAGACTGGACAGAAACTAGGTGGCTGCAAACTCCTGGCACTGCTGAGTGCTGAAAGGGATTTACACCAACTTACATGACTTTGTCCTGGGAGAGATTAGGTGCTCTCACACTACCAACTTTCAGGAACAGAACCATTAGCAAAAGGGCTGTTTCTCTGTTAATTCACCCTGGTTTAGGTGCAAAATCAAAACTTACCCACAGCCCAAGAAAGAAGGCATGAACTTCTTCAAGATGTTCTAAAACCCCATTGTCTCAGTGAATTATCTTAATTCTCTTCAGGACCAGGCTGGACAGGACTTGGAGCAACCTGGTCTAGTGGAAAGTGTCCCTACCCATAGCAGGGAGTTGGAACGAGATGGAGTTTGAGGTCCCTTCCAACCCAAACCATTCTGAGACTCTGTGATTCTAAAAAACACCCTCTCCCTGTCTCCTTTCCACCCAGTTGCCACAGACCACCAGTGAGAGCTCTGTATGCTAAAGGATAAAATATGACCCTTTGTCTATTTAACAGCTCTATAAAAGTGATTTCTCACAAAACCTCCTGCTCTCTCACTTGTTTTGACTGGTTCAAGGCTGGTTTTGGTATCATAAAGGCATCAAAATGAAAATGCATACCCCTTCCCACTGTTACCTTGTCAACTTTGCTAGCTTTGCCTTTGCTGTGTGGGGCTGTGGATACCCTGCAGAGCTCCACGGGCCAGTACCGACACTCTGCAATGCGCTTCTGCAGACTGGACACAAAGCAGGGATGAGAAGATGCACAAACCAAGATCGAGAGGCCCACCTCCCCCCTTTCTACTCCAGCAGCCCATGCTGGGTTTGCTTCAACCCACTTCCACAGCAAACACCCTCAGGCCATTGGAACAAATGCGCTTTGGGGCAGGCTGGGAACATCTCTTCCACCCACTGCTGTTTGCATTTATGGCACAACCAGCTATAAAACAACAGCGAGAGTGACGCACTCAGTTGTCTCTCGGCCCTGCTTACTTCAGAAACAAAACAACCAAGAAGGAGCATGATTAACTTTGGTGTAAATCCTGAACTGCACAGAGCAAGCAGACTCTGAGCTCCCATTCAATGTGGCTGATGACTCTGAAACCAACAGACATGTAGGGAAAAGAACTTTAAAAGTCAAACGAGATAGAAGTGAGTATTTCCACACAAGGAGAAATTTGGTCGAGAAATTCACAGCCATGATGAAGCTGAGGCCAGGAGAATTCAAAGAGAAATGGAACACAGCCTGATCTTGAGCATATCTAGAGCTGCTGAAGGTAACACTTATCCAATAAAAACCAAATGAAGAATGCCCACATGGAGTGAAAGGTTTTAATGTATTGGAAATTCCGTAAAACTTAATTAACAGCTCAGAGGAGAGCTGTGTGGGGCACCCTACTCCATGCCTGCTCACCATGACTGCTGCTCCTCCTTTCAAACAGCTCCCAGCCCCAGTTGCTGGCAACAGGAATGAGCATTTGTGGCCTGGAGACAGCAGCTCCAGCTTCTCCACATTCTCCCAGTACAGCAGAAAGAAGCTGCTGTCAGCAGTTCAAGGCTGCTCCCTTGCTCAGGTGAACCACCTGTGGCCAACAGGAGCCACAGGTGAGGAAGAGTCGCAGTTTCAACTCTACAAGGTCTGAGACCACCTGTACGTTGCTGCTCCTGCCTCAGGCCACTCATGTGAGCATGTTCTGGAGTGGTTTCCTCAGGTCCCTTACACAGCTACTGCAGCAGCATCCAGGTAGCAGCGCCTTTCCATGTCCCAGACAATTCTCTTCGCACTTTCTGCTTGGATCCTGAATTCCCTGTCCTGTGAGAAACAGCACGCAGTCAGAGCCAGGACAGCAATCTCCACAGCCTACATCATCCCCAGAAATGTTCCCTAGGAGAGCATGTGAGTCAGACAGAGGTGTCCAAGTCCCCATAGTCAGGCCAGCCCAGCAGAGAAGACAGCAGCCTTTCCTGCAGACACCATCAGCACTGAGAGCCTGGCTCACAGCACACAAACTCCTAGCCCAGCAGGTCAGTGTGGGTAGTTTTTGGGGACCAGACCTGCCACATGGCCCCTCAGGATCTCTCCTGCAGTGAGTCAGCATGCCTCCTTCCCCAAGGGAACTATCTCTGTGCCTGGACACTATGCTGAGGTCTGACCTCCCACCTCCTCCCCATAACAAGTCTTTCTCAGTCCCTGCTGGTTCAGTTCCATCTGTGACTCTGCCAGTCCTCACCTCGCTTTTGGTGAGCTCTCCATCCTCATCCTCATAGGGTCTGCCAACGATGAAGGAGTTGGGTATGCTCAGGGCACCAGGGGCCAGGATGTTACCAAGGGGCCACTTTTTAGGCCGGGGTAATGGTTCTTTTACACTATCAACCTTCACAATGCCATTTCTGAAGAGCAAGGGGAGTTCCTTCTAGAGATACATGAGAAACAAAGGATTTGCATTTCCAACAGGAGCAGGAGCAAGAGCCAGCTGCTCTGAGCTGGGATAAAAAAGCTAAATAGCAGTGCAGGAGCCTGGCTTGGAAAACACACTTCACCACATGCATACAAAGAATGGAATAAAAATAAAGAGCTATGTGGAAAAAACCCTGCCAGTTTGAATCCAATCTTTCCAAGCAGACCTTTGTGTTAAAGAAACACGTCATGCCACAGATACCCTGAGCCCTCACAACAAAGGCTGCTGGCACACAGGCACGGGAGCTGTACAATCCATGTGCCTGCACACTTCTCTCCACGGGGTGGGAGAACAGCCCAAACCCCCTGTTACTGTGCCTGGACTATTCTCACCTCACCAGCTGCGGGTACTTGCAAGCAAGCCATGTAGTTTTGCTGGGATTCAGTGGCAAATGCTTCAGGGACAAAATAAGCTGCCTCCAGTGTGACACTCAGAAGGCTCCCACTTGAGAACTGCGTGGCAGAGAGCAGAGGCTCTCTGGTGCACACTGTCACTTCAAGGCCACCCTGTGAGCCAAGGATAAAGTAGAGCCAGTAACGAGACAATTATAACTTGCCTGGTCTTAAGAAGAAGCACGAAGAAACCTAAGGCCAGAATGTAAATGTTATCTTCTGCCTCATCTCAGATGCAAAAGAAAACAGACCAGGACAGGAAAGGAATTTCAGGATCAATTTGGCTCAATTGTGGTATTTGTTATAGTCACACACTGTTTGAAGCATGGCATATGCCCTGAGGGTCTCATAAAATGAGCCATGATGAATGAGGCAGAGTCTCATAAAAGGAGTTGAGGAGAAGGAACATCAAGGATGGAAAATGAAGCTTTTCCCTGGTGATTCAGAAGGCCACACTTTGCCTCCGTGCTCTATATGCAGTCTTTAATTACCTGTCCCAGCCCTGGATGGATGGTTTGTGATGAAAAACCAGCTGGTCAGCATTTATTACCTGTCCTCCCTAATGAGTGCCTCCCACCTTGCTCACTGTGAACCTTTTAAACACAGAGATGCTAGTGTGATACCCACCCCTCCAATTCGCTCCCAGTGCTCACTGCAGGCAGGCTCAGTAGCAAAATTGGACACCTTTTCCCAGTCTCATACTTCATTCCCTGTTTTAGTGACTGGGTACTTTGCAACCACCTGCATGAATAAGGACCTTTCAGGGAAGGCAGCCAGAGCTTGCACAATAATGGACTCAGATATTTTATCTGCAGAAAGTAAGACTAATAAACCTGGGCAGGTGACCCTGCCATTGCATTTTTTGGGTTTTTCAGCACTGTGATTTCCATCTTTAACATTTTTTCCAGAGCAATTCAGTAGCTGCACACATTAACATTTCCCAGCACGATTTCACCTATCACAGGCAACTGGGGACAGACGTCAGTGGGAGCAGGAAAGGCCTTCAAACCTGTAACATGTAGGACTGCACCACATCCCTGATGAGCCAGGTGGCTGAGTCATGCTCTCCCTCCCATTAAAAAGCAGGAGAGAGCTGAATGAGGGAAGGAACAGTTCCAAATTCCACATACCATGGCCTCCAGGCAAGGGCTCTTTGATGGGGAGGCAGGCACTGCATACAAAGGAGCTGAGACCTTCAATGAACACTCTCCTTAGAAGAAACAGGAATGAGAACAGCCTAAAATGAGACCTTCTGCAGAGAATCCTAGTCATGGAATGGCTTGGGTTAGAAGCGACTTTAAAGCTCATCTCATTCCAAACCCCCTGTCCACCAGACAAAATCATGGTCTAAATCCTAACACCAAGGTACCAATGCCACCCCCTCTGCCCCCTTAGCCAGACTTTGCAGAGCTGTGAAAGCCACTTTGTCAAAAGGAGGTAAATTGTAATCAGGGGTCCATAAGCAAAGATAAAAAAGTGCAAGGGAGCATGGAGCAGTTACAGAGGCTGTGGAAGTCAATGTTGTACCTTGCAGCAAAGGTAGAAGGTCCACCACAGCTTGGCCAAGAGGCACAGTCTTCTCCTGTTTTTTCTTCTCTTTTTGACCCACTTCTACCACTGTCACTAGAGAGATAAAAGGAGAGAAGCTGGCAGAGTTCCTCAAACCAGCAGGTAAGGGGCTAGGAAAGGTTTGTGTCAGCTCTGACACATGGTACTCTTCATCTCTGAAAGCCAACAAGCACAGTGAAGCCCACGGAGCACAGGTCAGCATGGAAGGAGATTCTTCCAGCTAGCAGAGATGGAACACAGGTGCTGAGACCCTCCCACTGCTGTGGCTGAAGTGCTGTTCCTGAACAAGGGACTCCTGCAACTGACAGCACCCACCTCCCAGGAGGAAGATCCAGCACTAAGTACTTACAGAGCAGCGGTTTCTGTGCAATAACCTCCAAGGTGTTGGGCCCATTGGGGCTGCACTCAAAGCTAGTCGTGAAGTTGTAGTTTGCTGTCCCATCTGGCAAGACATGAACCTTGGAGGAGTCTCCCAGGACTGCTCCGTTGTACTCTGCACGCACCGACGTGAGCAGCACATCACTTTTGAGAGTTTTCTGTCAAAAACAGAGCACATGAAGCAGCTGCCCTGCAGTAGCCGTCTAAGATCAGAGTTGCCCCTGGCGGCAGCTCAGTTCAGTGCCCAGGACAGGCCTCACTGCTGGGGGTCTGTTCCACCAAGAGCAGCAGAGCTTGGCCATGCTGAGACCTCCACCCTCCCTGCTTTTAGGAGGGAAATTTCCTGCCCTGCCATGCCGTGATGCCCCAAAATTTATCAGGAGGCTAAGCAGGGGAGATGGAGAGGCTTTCACCCCAGAAAAGACCCACCTAGACCAAATCCCAGAATACCCCATTGATATTTTTGTGCTTCCAGGAAGCTTGAGATGTTTGTTGTCTCTAAGAAAGTATCTCCTGAACTACAGGAATGAGCTCACAGGACACTTGTGGATATCATGTGGCTGCAGAATGCCCTGAAAAGAAACGGCCTCAAGTTGTGCTGGGGATGTTTAGATAGAATATCAGGGAAAATTTCTTCACTGTAAGGGTGGTCAGGCATTGGAAGAAGCTGCCTAGGGCAGTGGAGAAGTCACCATTTCCGCAAGGGTTCAAAATACATGTGGATGCTGCACTTGGTTTAGTGGTGGCTTTGGTGGTTAGACTCTGGTCTTACAAACCTTTTCCAGCCTTAATGATTCCAAGATTCTATGGAATCAAAGAGGGGATCCAGTAAGCTCTTTGAGGAGCTCTGCAATTTGTTACACCACCTTCATTCCTCTTGTTTTAAGCAGAGATGAGCAGATTCAAATTCTAGTTTGAATTCAAAATGTCTAAACAGGGGAGCTTAACAAGGATGAACAGGGCTTGTGAGGACACAGCATAAGGCACTGGGGATGTGCGTGCCTGGGCAGCACCAGGCACCTCTACAGCAGGAGGAGGTGCTGGGCAGCAGATACCAAAGAGCCTCCTTGCAGGAGAAATACAGTTTAGTTCTCAATCCACAGAGAAGTAGCCGAACACAAGGACCATTGTACCCAAACTCATCTTTTCCTTAGTGCTGAGCCACAGGGATGCCCAACCTCCAAAGCCTCTCCCTCAGCTCCTCTCTCCTTGTCACTGGGGTAATTAGTTCCAAACTGCCTTTTACACAGAGATCTCTTTCACTTGGTTTTAATTATTAGCCCTTCTCACTGTCTCCTTGAGCATGCATTCTATGAATGGCTAAACAGAACCCAATTAACCTTCCCCTGTACCATTAATTATCCAAGACTCCTCTCATCCCTCTCTACATTACCTCTAATTAACCAGATTCCACATTCTTCTAGCTGGAATTCTTTTCATACTGTTGTTGTGACTGCCCTTTTGTAAACCCTCCTCCTTTTGCCACAGCCCTTTCTCAGGCTGGAGCAATCAGAACCACAAAGCAACATTCTGAATGCAATCAATCCACGGGCTTGTTCTTTCCCCCATTGTTTTTCCTCCTCTCACCTTGTACTTATCTTCTGTTTGCTGAATCTATCAGTGTGAGAGGTGCTCCAACACTACAGTGTAAAAGCATCAAGCAGGTTGGTTTTTTTTGGTTTTGGTTTTTTTTTTTCTTTTCTCTGCTGCTGGAGCAGAAACAGGGATTTGCACTTTTCTGCTTGGGCTTCTCCTCTGCATTCCCTCACAAATACCAGTTCCTCTAGAAGACTTTAAGGACAGTTGGGCACATCACATGGAAGTCACAGCAGTGATGGTTTGATTGGCACCAGCTCATAGTCTGGCACTGGAGCCACAGCCTTTTTAAACACAGAGCCTTGCTATTGCTTTCAGTGTGATTTAAATGGCTGCAGCTGGGATGAAAGTCTGATTTAATATCCAAGTGAGATCTTTTCAGAGGTATTTGTCTCACTGATACATATTTTCACTGTGTTTTGCTTTTAAAAAAGCTGCCATTTACATACAGTTAGAAGACTTACATTTCACCACAGCATCTCTGGACTGCTGCTGGGGAGATGTTGGAGATGTGTTCCCCAATTTATGTGACTCACAAGCCTTTACTCTGTGTGAATCTCTGATACTCCCATCACTCATTTTGATAGCCTTATCACCCCCTACCTGTTCTCAAACAGGATCCCAGCACACAGAATTGCTTTGGCCTCATTTACTAAACTAGTAGAGGCATTTTCAGAAAAACATTACCAGGTTCTGTGCCTTCAGGACTATGATCTGCACTGGTGTTGTCTGTGACATGCTGGGAAGTACTGCAGCAAAGGACATGCTCCTACTAGCCAGCCCTGCAGGGACCTCCATGGCTCTGCAGGAGAAAGAATGAGGAAAGAAACATGAAACTGCTCCATTCCTCTCCCAGATGCCTCCCCAGGACTCAGCAGTGGTGGCTCTGAGTGCTATTCAGGGCTTGGCTGTCAAAACACCATTGAAAGCACAGGGCTGTGGCAGTGACGAATCTCGCACGAGGCACAGAGGGAGGACAGGAAGAAATGCAGTGTGAAAATTATCCGGCTCTCTAAACTTCGCCCAGCTGCAGCCCTCAGGAAGGACTCCGAGTGCCAGGCTGCCCTCAACTCCCAGCGCCGGGAACAGCCCTGGGCTCCTTTTCACTCCGTGTTTAATTAATCCTGACGCCCACCCCGTCCCCTCCCGGCTTCCACACGCCCAGAGGACCTGCCTCCATCTGCTCCTCCGGGCTGGGGATCCCTGCAGAGGCTCATGGGCCCCGCGGACCCCGCAGGCCCCGCTGTCTGCCCGGGCCGGGCCGCCCCCGAGCGGCCTCCGCCGTGCCGGGGCTGTCCCGCCCTGGAGTGCCCCTGCAGCCCTTCACCCACGGGCCTGGGGTTTCTCCCGCCCTAGGGCGCACCTGCAGCCCGTCACGGCGAGCCTCCCCGACCCAGACGTGTCTTGTAGCCCCTCACCAGTGCTCCCGGGGGTCCTGCCGCCCCTCACTGGGAGCCGCCGGGGCTCGAACCCGCGGCTTCACTGGCTCCGCGGAGCGCTCGCGTCCCGTAACCACAGCGACGCGGCCGCTCCGCCCGACCAGCGAAACCTCGCGAGACCACGACTCTCCACCACGCGCTTGGGGGCGCGTCCGTGAAGGCGCTGCCGCCGCCATGATGGGTGTGGGCTGCCCTTACCTGCCCCGCGTGGGGCGTGGGCCCCCCCGCTTGTCCTGGGGCCGCGGCAGGGGCACCGCGGCTCTCCCTGCAGCCCTGAGTGCCCCTGGCCAGTCCAGCTGCTGCCCCAGCACTACTGTGGCACCCCCACCCCCTCCTGGCAGAACCTGTGGTGCCCACCCAGCCACTCCCTGGCGCCTCGCTGGGGGCCCTGAGGGCTAACGGGGGGTCCCCGCAAGCCCCATGGCGGGGGCTGGGGCAGGGCCTGTGACCCCGTGGTGTTGCCTAAAAGTGACATCCCGACACCACAGGCTTGGGCAGGCCCCCAGGCCCCCCCAGCTGCACAGTGTGGGACGCCGCAGGGTTTTGGGGACCCCTCCGCCACCAGCACGGCTGTCGGGGCGGGCGCCGGACCTCCGGAGCGGGTAGGCCCGTCCCCGTGAGGGCATGCCCAGAATAGCTCCGCTATCCGATTCCTGCAGCCGGGGGTGACATTGGAGCCCGGCCGCGGGCCAGGAGGGCCCCGGCGGCACGGCAGCGGCATGGCGGGCAGGGGGCGGCGGGCGCGGCCCCCGCAGGCCCCGGGCAACCCCCAGCCAGGCCCCTCTCCCGCAGCCCCCCGTCCTGCGGCCCCCACGGCGCAGCCAAACGCGGGCGCTGCCCCCAGGACCGGCCGCCCCAGGAAGGCCGTGCAGGAGCCCACGACGAGGGCTTGCGACGTGGACTCGCTGGGCTTCCAGGCCATGGACCGCAACGTGCCAGGGCTGTCCCACGTCATCCTGCAGAAGCTCAACATGAAGAGCTACGAGGACTACAAGTGAGTGAGCACCCACGGGTGCATATTCCCCACCTGCTCCCCCGGCCAGACCACCCCATGTGTCCCCCAGCACCTGGAGTGTTTCTCCTGGCTCATCCCACCCTCCCAGCTCCGCCCTTATGTGGGCTCTGATGGACTCCTGGGTGCACCCCTCCAGGGTGCCCATCTCCCCACCCAGGCCGAGATGCTCCTGGCTGGAGATGAAAATCCTGGCTGTCTCGGAGGCAGGGTGTCAGCCCCACTGTGGTGGCAGTGGGCTGGATCCTGCTCACCCCCAACCTTGTAGGTCTGCCATGGACGGGAGGAAGAGCGGCAGTGATTTTGGCATCCGGACTTACTTTGACATGTTCCAGAAGATGGAAGACACCTTCAAGTTTTGTGCTGAATGCAAGAAGCTCCCTGATGCCCTCCCGGACCCCAAAAGCCTCCGGCGTTGCAAGAGGTAGGGGAGGGATGGTCTGATGGCATAGGGGTGGATCCATCCCTTGCTTCCTGCAGCCCGGTGGCCCAGGTGAAGCAAGGAGCGTCTGGCCTCAGTGCCCACCTCCAGCCACAGGGCACCCCCAAAACAGTGACACAGCTTTGGGAGAGGGTAAGCAGGCTCAGGGGGGTGGATCCTGCCCCCCTTCCCATGGCTGGGCACATTGCCTGTCTGCCCAGGTGCCAAAATGTGTACTACTGTGGTGTGACGTGCCAGCGTGCCAACTGGCCGCTGCACAAGAAGTTCTGCAAGAAGCTGAAGCTGGTGGCCCTGGATCGGCTGGTGGAGTGGCTCATCTTCACAGGTGGGACATGTTCCCCCCCAAGCCTGCCTGACCTCCATCCCAGGCTGCACAGATCCCATGGTGGGATGTAGGGTCCCTCCTTCAGCCCCTCTCCTCCAGCACTCCCACAGCACAGGTAGGATGGACAGCCTGGGCCGTGGGGTGACCACTGCACCCTCCAGCCTTCTCCCTACCCCCCAGGAGACATCCCCTTCCCCACGGAGACCTGGACAAAACCCACTCAGGATGTGAAGGGCTGGGAGGACTGGTTCTCCATGCAGGAGCAGCTGGAGGAGAAGCTGAATGCCATCGTGGCTGGGCGGTACATGACCCTGCTCTGGGCCAACGCCGGGAAGCCCCGGCCGGAGGACAGGGAGCTGCGCGAGTCCATCCGGCGCCTGGTCACCGACTTCCACTCGCGGCCACTCACCATCGGCCTGGGGCTGCGGCTTTTTGGCATTGACCCCCTTGCCAGGCCCCTCACCGTGCATGTGGTGGGGGCCTCCCACGTGGAGACCCTCAACACCCGGCTGACGGACTACGATGAGCTGACGCGGATGTTCCCTGGGCACCAGGGCATGGAGATGGTGATGGTGGGCGTGGATGTGGTGGACGGACCCATCATGAGACCACCCCTGGCCACACCAGCACCCCAGGGAAGGGTCTATCTCAGCAGCTACAAGGGGCTCTACCACGACTTCTGGGAAAGCCACGTGGAGACCAAGCTGGCTGCCCGGCCTGACCTGGTGGTGGGATTTCACCCAGGTGAGTGTCTGCACATAGGGGGGCTGGATCCTTGCACCTGGAAGTGGGACATCCCTGCAGGGCACAGGGCAGGGTCTCAGGAACCACCCTGAGTACCCTGGAGCACCTAGGGCTGAGCCTGCATGTGCGCTTGGGACATGCCCAGGGCTTTGCACAAAGATACAACTAACAGCTGGGGTGATACCCTGGGATGTCGCTACCTTGTTCCCCACTCATTGTCCTGCCTGTGTCACCCTGCAGATCAGAGCAGTCCCTGCTTCAGGGCTTGGTCTTGTGCTCAGCCCAGGACCCAGAGTCTGGGGTGCCTCCAGTGCTAGTGGGGAGCTGGACCCCACCTTGCTGAGGGCTGCCAATCCCTATTGCCAGCACCATTGTGTATCCTGGGGTCTCCAGCGTGAAGTGATGCAGTTGGAGCCGGCTTTCCCTAGCTCCACACATGTCCCTCTGTGTCCCCATGTTCTCCAATGTCTCCCATGTCCCCTGTGTCCCACATTCCCAGTGTCCTCCATGTCCCTCCATGTCCCCATGTTCCCTCATGTCCCACCATGTCCCCACCTGGCAGATGGACTTGAGGATCTGTGTACCTGTCCTCCATCTGCCTCAGCTCCTGGAGGCAACACAGCCTCCAGTGCACCTCCATCTTCTGTGAGGACAGGGGGACACAGCTGTAGGGCTAGGGTGGGATGGGAGGGAGGTGGAGCCCTCACTGCTGTGTCCCCCCAGGTTTCCATGCCTGCCCAGACCTGCTGGCGGGCTGGTTGCCCACCCTGCTGCTGCTGCGGGACTATCGCCTGCCCGTCCTCTTCACCGTCTACAGGTGAGTTCAGCCCCACAGCCCTGTGAGCCGGCGCAGCCACCCGGTAACGGGACTGTCCTCCCCTCTCCCACAGCGAGCAGGAGCTGAAGGCCTCCCTCCAGATCCTTGTGGAGCTTGAGACGCACATTGTGGGCTATGCCAGCAACCCCTTCGCCTCGCTGCGGCCCGAGCAGGTCTACTCCAGCCCCAACAAGGCACCTGTCTACTGCAGCTCCCACTACATCGCGCTGCTGGGGGCAGAGGCATTGGCTGTGCCGGGTGCTGAGGAGCTGGAGGAGGATGATGATGGCTGGCAGGGAGGGGAGCCCGGTGCTGCTGCTGAGGGTGGGGGCATCGCCCCAGGGCTGGGCTGACCCCATGCAGCCAGTGCCTTCCTGCCTGTTCTGCCTGGGGTCCTGGATGGCCAATCCCAGGACCCCGTCTCCCCATCCTGGGATTGGCCATCCAGCCATCCCTCACTGCACACATCCGGACCCAGGAGATGCAGCACCCCAGCACAGGCATGGCACCCCTCTGCAGCACCAAATGAACCAATGTGCCAGCAACTGGCCACTGTGTCTCAAGCTTTATTTCCAAAAAGGCCTTGGTTTTCCCAAAGAATACAGGTGTCTGAGCCTGACCCAGCCCTGCCTTGGGCAGCTGTGGCCTCTGGAGGGACAGCTAAGGGGACCCTGACTGTGGGACTGGCAGTGCATGGGGTGGTGTGGCCCCTGGTGTCCCGCAGTGAGCCCCAAACCAGCCCCGACCTGTCACTGTCAGTGTTACCTGTACTATGTCCCTGCCCTCGTGCCTACCCTGCAGGTCACTGCTCCAGCCTGGCACTGGTGGCCAGCCTGGCCACGGGAAGTGGGCACCAGCTGGCACCTCCTCACTGCTCGCCAGCCTTGATGGCCCCTGCAGACATGGGCAGAGGTGCAGCTGAGGGAACCAGCTCCCGCAGCATTGCCTGATGCTGCCAGGGACTGAAACCGTCCTGGAGTTCCCTCCCGGTGCAGCCAGCAGGTCTGGCATGGCAGTGGTGGCACTGGCCCATGTGGGCATCCGAGATGGCTCAGGAAGGCCAGCACCCCCCCGGGGTTCCCAGCACCCCGACAGTGGGTCCCTCCCTGGGGTCAGCTCCTTTCGGAGGGGCTGTGGTGGGCAGCGGAGCTGGCACAGTCCAACATGCTGTGGCACTGCCGGCATCACTTGGCACCAGCGCGCTCCTGCAGCGTGGGCAGTGTCAGGGTCTCCGGCGCTGACTTCTTCCGTGGGCGAGTCTTGGGGGGAGCGAGGAACTCGGGGGCCTCGTCGCTGAGCGGGGTGGAGGGGGCGCTGGCAGGGGCCGAGTGCGTGGCCGTGGGCTGCCCCACCTCGCTGACCGAGATGGCAGGAGCCACCAGGCCAATGAGCTCGTTGGTGGCCTCCTGCGTCTCCTGCTCGTAACGCCGCACCTCCTCCATCGTCATCCCTGCCAAGCACAGCATGGCCGTGTCCTGCACCCCCGCATCCTGGGGCAGCCTATGCCCAGTGCCCCGGCTCCCCACCAACCTGGGGGACTGCAAGGGGGAAGCCACTGGGATAAGGGGACAGGCAGGGAAGGGGATGCTGGACAGCACGGCCAGCCCCTGGCTCCTGCACCAGCCCAGCCAGCAGCGGGGAAGGGATGGACAGGCAGCGCAGGCAGCAGACACGTGGGGAGGGCAGCCAGGAGGGGGGACCCTCTGCTGTGGGGTGCAGGGAGGCACAAGCACCCCCTCCTGCACCCGCCCCCAGGAAGCATGGCAGGGTCCGGCATCCCTGGCAGGCAGCAGGGGTTAGGGGTGCTGACTCCCCAGCTTTTGGTTTGTGGCCACTTGCATCTGAGTCTCGAAGGCCCGGACCTCTTCCAGGGACATGTCTGGAAGGCAGAGAGCTGCTCACCGGGACAGCCCTGCATCCCACTGGCACCCGCTGCCAGTTGTCACCAAACCCAGGGCTCCCATCCGCACTTGGCAGCACCTGCAGTGAGTGTCCGTGCCAGACAGGGAGGGCGTGCAGGCAGTGCAGGCAGGTGCTGGGACCCTTCTCCCCGTTCCCCCCAGGTTTNCTGTGTCCGCACTTGGCAGCACCTGCAGTGAGTGTCCGTGCCAGACAGGGAGGGCGTGCAGGCAGTGCAGGCAGGTGCTGGGACCCTTCTCCCCGTTCCCCCCAGGTTTGCAGTGGAGCAGGCAGCATGCAGGATGCAGGAAGGGATGAGTGCAGGGGGAGTGGAGCAGAGCAGGCAGTGCAGGCAGCAAGGGAGCTGAAGGAAGAGTGGGAGCTGCCTGTGGGATTAGCGGCATCAGCAATTAGACCTGAAGCCCCTTCCCACCATGGGGACTGTGTGCCTCCCTCCCCACCAGTGCCAAGGTGACCCCATGGGCTCACCGCACCACTCGTCCACCCAGGCGAAAGCCTGCCGGTGCCCGATCAACAGGATGTCCCGGATCACCTGCAGCACACCGTGGGGGTCAGCACCCTGTCACTGTCCCCACAATGTTTGCCCAGCTTGGCTTGGACCTCTCTCACCTTGTGCACAAACTGCTCCACCCGAGTCTGCAGCCCCCACACCTCGAACTTGACGCTCACCAGCTTGTAGGAGCACATGATGGGCTTGGTGTGCTGGCGCCAGCCCTCCTGCAGTGGCCCCCGGCCTGTCTTGGCTGAACTGAAGAATCGGGGGTCCTGGGGGTATCAGGCAGAGCAGAGCCATGAGCCTCCCCAGGCCACAGAGGTGGCCTCAGGGAGCCCCCTTGTCCCCAGCCATGGTACCTCCAGGCTCCGGTAGTAGCGCTCAGGGATCTCGTCGAAGGCAATGTCCAGGAAAGAGACCTCGTGGTCACCAAGGATTTTGTCGCTGTGGAAGATCTAGGAAGGGGAGGGAAGGTGAGTGGCATGGACCATGTGTCCCCCCTGTGATTAGTTTCTGGGTCTCAGCTGTGGCACACACTCACGTTCTCGCTGTCCCCGCAGTTGTCCTCGTACTTGGTCTCAATGTAGATGGAGAATTTGGGCAGGAAAGAGCACTGCAGGGAGTGGCTGTCAGCTGGTCCCCAAGGGATGCCTGTCCTGAAGGTCACCCACTCCCAGGGACACCTACCCAAGGGATGCCCATCCCCAAGGACACCAACCCTAAGGGGCATCCACTGCAAGAGTTGTCCAGACCCAAGAGACACCCCCCAAGAAACTCCTACCCCCAAGGGACACTCAGCCCCAAGAGATGCCCAGCCCAAAGGACACCCATCCTGAGGGACATCCATCCCCAAGGGACACACAACCCTAAGGGACAGTCATTCTCAAGGGATACCCTGCCCCAAGGACACACACCCTGAAGGACAGCCAGCCCCAAGGAATTGCCACCCTGAGAGACTCCCACCTCTAAAATGCTGACCCCAGGGGATACCCATTCCTGGAGGATCCCCACCCCAGTGTCCCATCCCCTGCCATGCCATGTGCTGGGGAAGGGGTCTGGCCCCCCCGTGCCACCTCCTTACCGTGTACTCTGCAGGGACACCATGGCACATTGGCATCACGGGGTGGCATCACCAGGTGGCACCACGGGGGAGAGAGGGAGCGGTGAGGCTGGCAGCAGTGGCCATGGCAGACCATCACCCCTGTCAGGGGGGACAGGGTGCCCGGTGGTGCCCACCCCCACACCCTGCTCTCACCAGTGATGGTGTAGGGGTAGTAGTTCCAGGCCTTCTCAGTGATGTAGAAGATGCGGGGAGTCACTGCCCGTGCCCAGCTCGGCAGTTTGCTGCAGGGGACCGTGATGGGGTGACCCCCCTCAGGGCAGGCCTGGTGCCACCCAGCCGTGCACCACCAAACGCAGCCTGGCTCTGGGACCCTCGACCCCCTCTCCGGAACCCCATCTGCTTGCCAGGACACTCATGTCCATCTTACATGCCCCCCATACACCCTCACCCCCACTCCAGGATTCACCCAGGGACCCTCAGCTGCACTGCATCATTCCCCAGCGACACCTGCCACCTGCCCAGGGCCCTCATCTGTATCCCAGAGTCACCACCTGCACCTCAGGACACTTCCAAGGATCCTCACCACTACCCCAGCTTCCCCCCCCAGAGACCCCTGACTCCTCCCCAGCACCCCAGGGTCACCCCCGTGACCCCTGCCAACTCCCCGGGACCCTCAATCTCCACCACAGAACACTCATCTTCTCCCCATTGTCCCCATCCTCTCCCCAGGACCTCCCCTCTTCCTCAGCACCTTATCTGCAACCCAAGAGACCCCCACATGGCTTCCTGGGCTCTCATCCCCTCCCCAGACCCCTCCACCTTGCCAGGACCAGGACCCCAGGGTGGTCCCATCCCCATCTCAGCACCCCGGGCAGGATGAGGCCCCCAGGGGAGGTGGGTTTTGATTAATTTTCAGGTGTTATAAATACCAGCCCTGGGAGAGGAATCGTGAATGCGGCAGCTAAAAATAACCTGTCTCATGGCAGCAACTCCCTGTTGGGAGCAGCCAGTGGGGGGGACCAGGGGACAGCAGTGCCAGGGACCAGTGGCTGCTCCACAGCACCTGGGGCTGTGTGAGGGGACATGGGGACACCCCCAGGGCCTGGGCATTGCTGACTCCCTCACCCACACACCCACTGGCACCTGGAGATGGGTACACTCCCGGTGATAGGTGCAGCCCAGGACATTAGGTACACTGTGAGAGTTAGATGCAGTCCCCCATTGTTGGGTGCAGACCCCAAAGATGGGTGCACTCCAGGATTTTGGGGTACCTCTGGGAGATGGAGGCACCTGTGGGAGATGATGGAGGCACACTTGGGAAGATGGGTGCAGCCACACTCCATGGTGTCCAGGATTCAAAGATGATGTTCCCCAGGAATTTTGGAGGGAAGACTAGGGCCACCCCAATGCCTGCCAATGGGGAGTGCCCACCCACCACCGCTCACCGGAGCCAAAGGCTCACCTGGAAAGGTGGACGCGCTTCTCAGTGAACTGGCCAGGGCCATGGACAGGGTCCTCGTGGGGCTCGTTCTTCACCACCTCCACACCCTCGCCCTTCTCACTCTCCTGGTGGCTGTGCTTGCTGATGGTGTAGAGCTGCCCCACACGGTACTGCAACCACAGTGCCCAGCCTCAGTGCCACTGGCCCTGCTGAGCACCTGGCACAGCCACACTGCAGAGAGGGGAAACTGAGGCACGAGCAAGGGGTGGCAGAGCCTGAGCTGTGCAGCAGGCAGGTGCTTCCTGGGGCACCCTGTTTGACCCTCCATGTCCCTGGGCTGCTCCAGTGCCTGGGTGAGGGCTGGATTCTGCTCTCCCAGCTCAGCAAACTACCAGGGAGCCAGGGAAAACTATACTTATATGACACATATAGATATCTCATCTGTATAATGATACAGATATATATATATGTGTGTGTGTGTGTGTGTGTGTTGTGTGTGTGTGTATTTGGTGATGCAGTGACACGATAAGGCTTTGATTGTGCTGCTGAAGATCCCATTCATCACCCCAACCGGCAGAATGATCTTATCACCCCTCTATGCCTAAATTAAAACCTTCCCTAGGCGCCAGCATCAAACCAGTGGCTGAGGAGGCTGGGACTGCCCGGTGTGGGCACTGCTGCAGCTCCCTCCCTCCCTCCACAGAAACAGCCCCAGCAGCAGTTGGTGCTCACGAGAGACCTTTAGCCAGGGATGCTCCAGCTGCCACCGCTATTTGCCGATGGAGTTCGGACTCCTTGCTGGAGCAGGAATTGAGCTTGTGTTCCCCGTCGATCAGGTGCAACGCCACTGGCACCTAAACCCCCGGTGTCCCTTGCCTGTTCACTCATCCCATGATCCTGGGACTGTCCCGATGCTGCCGTCAGGCTCCATGTCCCAAGGTCACCGTGCCCAGGGATGGGATGTTCCCCCTGCCTGCACCCCAAATTACGGCTCAGCCCTCGCACAGAACATCCCGAGCCCAACATGACAAAAGCACACCCCGGTTCCTGCCGCAAGCCGTGACACGAGAGGACAGGAAAAGGGGCCGCTGTGCCCTTCTCCAGGAAGGGAGCTGATCCTCTGTCAGTGGATTGCTGTGGGCACAGGACCCCCACCCACAGCCCCCTTCCATCCTGACACCCACGAGACACCCCTGCTCCTGCCAGCCCCGGCCCCGCTGCCCCCCGCTCACCTCCTCGGTGGTGAGCGGCATGCAGATGCGGTACTCCTTGATGAGCATGGTGCCACGGGCACGGCGGGGTCAGGCGGAGGCGCTGGCGGGGGCGCAGCTCATGCTGGGGGGCGGCGGGCAAGGCGGTGAGCGGGGGCAGCGCCTCCCACGCTCCCGTCCCATCACGCCGCGCTCGGAGCAGCCGCCCCGCTCCCGGTGACTTCACGAGCCGTTGCCATGGCAGTGGCGTGAGGTCACCCGTGCGAGGAGCAGCCAGGGCGCGCCCAGCTGGGGACACCCGGGACCCCGAAACTCTCCAGGCCTTAACCCTTTCCCTGCCTGGCAGACACCCGTGTCCCTTTGCAGCTGTCTTGGAGCACACGTGTACCCCCAAAATACAGTGCCACCCGTTCTGGCTGTCACATCCCCACCCGACTGCAGTGGCCAGCGCAGCAAGAGGGTCACAGGGATGCAGGGATAGTGCCCGATGCTCCTGAGGACGCCGCTCTGGGCACCCACAGTCTGCCCTGCCCTAAAGAACTGCTCCTGGGGAGCATCCATGGTCACCCTGGGGAAGGACATCCCTTCTCTGGCCAGGAGCTGAAGCCCCCTCCCCGAGGTTGTCCCCCAACACCCGTCCTGGCCAGCACCCATCTCAACCAGCACGCCCCACGGGGCTGGGGATGAGTAGGGTGAGTAATGGGGCAGCTCAGGGGGCTCCTGGCCCCCAACTTCAAGAGGCAGGGAGGGGACGTAAGTTCCCCTGAAAGTCACACTGAATGGGGAATCAGACCTCGGAGGGGGCAGATAGGGTGTCACATAGGGTCTTGTCTGCGGGCGGCTTGTCCAAATGGGGATACAGGGACATCTCTGGGAGTTCAGGGACATCTCTGGGAGCTCAGGGACACAGAGGGACACAAGGGCAACCCTGAGGGCACCGGGGGACACAGGAGTGTCCCTGGGGCCACAGAGGCATTTGGGGCCACAGGGGCATCCCTGGGGGACAGAGGGACACCATGCTGACAGGGCAGAGGGCTGGGTGCTGGTGGCAGGTTGTGGGAAGCCGAATGCTCCCCCGGAGGGTCCCAGTACCATGGGCAGAGGTAGCCCCGAAATGAGGGAAGAGACACCGCGGGGACCCACCGGAGCACCCCAGGGCACGGCGTCCCGCGCCCCATCGTGGCACCGGGGCATCTCAGACCCGAGGGGTTGGGGCTGCCTATGGAGGGGAAAGAGGGGGAGCCCCCCGGCCGGACTACGCCGCCCCTTCCCCCCCGCTCTCCGCGGCGCCCGCACTCACCGGCCCGCGGCCGTGCCCGCTCCCCGCTCCCCGCCGTGCCCCGGCCGGCCCGGGCCGTGCGCAGGAG
>VXAU01002236.1:388460-402655 GCA_013399695.1 Formicarius rufipectus
GGCACTGACATCGGCACTGAAACCGGCGCCGCACCGGCACCGGCACTGCACCGCACCGGTACTGACACCGACACCGGCACAGCACCGGCACTGGCACTGGCACTGGCACTGACACCGGCACCAGCACTGATACCGGCACAGCACCGGCACCGACACCGGCACTGACACTCACACCGGCACAGCACCGGCACTGGCACCGACACCAGCACTGACATCGACACTGACACCGGCACTGACACCGACACTGGCACCAGCACTGACATCGACACTGACACCGGCACTGACACCGGCACAGACACCGCCACCGGCACAGGCACCGACACCGGCACTGGCACCAGCACCGGCACCGGCACCGCACCAGGACCTGCACTGGTACCGGCGCTGCACCCACATGAGCACTGGAACTGCACCACACCGGCATCAGCACCGCACCAGTACCGCACGGGCACCGCAGCGGCACCGGCTTTGCAGCCCACCGGTATTGCACCGGCAGTAAAGTACGGGCACTGCAGTGACAGCAGCACCGGCACCGGCACTGGCACGGCACCGCGGCTGCACGGCACGGCACCCAGGGGCCCCCTGGCACAGCATGGCACAGCACGGGGGCTCCCGTGGCATGGCACGGACCGGCACTGGGGCCCCTCTGGCAAGGCACAGCACAGCTTCCCACTCTCACTGAGTCTCTGGTCCTCCCAGGGACCCTCAGCACCCACTGTGTGCCCTAGCTGGGAGGTGCCTCAGAGTCCCCTCAAGGCACAGAGCCCGGGTGGGACTCCTGGGCTGGGATCCCACTGGGAATGCCCCAAATCTCCTCCAGCCACTCACCTGCAGCCCACTGCCAGTCCAGCCCCTGCCTCCTCAGCCCCACTGCAGCCCACATGCTGGCACTGTCCATGTGCCATCCGCAGCAGAGCATGTTACTGGCATAGCTCATCACCAGCAACACCAACGCCATCCCCGTGCTTCTCAGACGCTGTTCTCTGGGAATTTCCACCATCTTGGGAACCATGAATATCCACATGTGGGTGCTGGTCCAGTTTGTGCCTCACCACTGCCATTTTCCTGTTACTTCCTCCACAAATCCTGCTGTTCCCTGCAGACCCACTGCCTGTGGTGCAGGGGAACAGCCTATCATACCACAGTGCCACGATGGCCACTGTGGGGACATGGACTGGGCAAGGGGTACCCCCACCAGGCCACCCTGCATTGCTGTCTCTGAAGGTGCTGGGACTCCCCACTGCAGTGGCCTGGCGAAGGGCATGAAGGTCCCACCTGTCCAGGCACTGGGGCACCCATGGGCTCTTGTGGTGGCTGGTTTGTGCCATGTCCTGATGGTGGGCACATTCCTCTGTGTCACTCCGTGCATGACGAGGCAGCGATGATGGCCCCCAACGTGGCCCTGACAGCCCTGAGGCAGCAGCGCTGGCTCCAGGCTGTGGCCAGGGCAAGAAACGGCAGAAGGAGCAGCACGGGGACAGTGGCCCTAAAACCTGCCAGGGTGCCCCACAGGCACTCATCCCATGTCCAGGGGCACAGTGCCAGCAGCTCTGCCTGTGAGCACACCTTCCCCTGCCTGCACCTTCCTCCTGGAGACACGTGTCAGCACTCCCAGCTCCGGTGGCACTGTTTTCCCCCAGGGCATGGATAACACAGCAGACCCCAAACGGTAAACGGCATGGGGCTCTGCCAATTTCACTTGCACCAAACCCAGCAGGACTCCAGCTGGGGTGACTGTGGTGGTGACAAGCACCCAGCAGTGCTTGTCACAAGGACCTGGTGGGCTCTCAGCCCCCCCAGCAGGCACATTCCTCCTGAACCTGTTTGGCAGGGCCTTGTGCAGGTGCCAAGGAAAAGGCATCCGGGTTGGGCTTTTCCTGGTCATGCCCTGCTTCACTCCGGTGCGAGTCAACAAGGAGGAGAAAGAGGACTAGCTGAAGCCTGGTGCCCCCCCAGAGTCACCCATGGCCCTGAGTGCTGCCAGTGCCCTACAGTTTCTCACCTCCCAGGGAGGATCTTACAGAAAATTGGGAAAGGGAAGAAAGAGGAGGCAGAAACAAGTGAAAAATTACCCAATTTAATCCCAAAGCCCCTCCAAGCTCTAGGGTTTCAGTAGCCCCTATAGCCCCCCAGACTCCCTAACTGTGAGGCCCACGGGGCCCGAGGCTGAGCACACCCCCAGGAGTGCCCCACAGCTCTGCTTTGGTGCAAGGAGAAGCTTTCCAAGGCATCCAGCCGTTTCCTCCACTCCGCCGGCAGCCCTGCATCAGCACAGACACCCTCACCCCACCCAGAGCCCCTAGGAAGGTGTCCTGATAAAGACCATCCTGCTGGAGTAGATCAGGTCCACCAAGTAGGCGATGAGGTTGAAGATGGTGAGGAAGGTGACCCCCAGGTGCCTGTCCCATGAGCAGCCCCTGCCGCAGGAGCTGGGGCGGCTCTGCCCCCTGAAGCTGTAGAGGGGCCAGAGGACTGTGGCGGTGATGTACATCAGCAGGGCCAGGAGGTTGTACCCCACCAGCATCTTGTCCAGAGGGCAGGGAATGTAGGTGAGGCACCGGCCAATGGTGAAGATGATGATGAGGAGGGTGAAGATGAAGCAGATGGAGTAGACAGCCACACACCACATCAGGCCAGATTCGTTATTGTATCCATCCAGCAAGGAGAAGATAAGGCAAGCCACGTAGGCTTCGAAGACCTTAAGGAGCCCAGGCACCGTGGAGAGGAAGCTGCTGATGTCCCCGGGCTTGGCGCGCATGAGTCCCACCTCGACGGCGTAGGCAAGGAAGCAGAGGCAGGAGGCGGTGGTGGCCACAGCCTGCCGGGCGCAGTAGTTGCTGCTGCAGGGGCTGCTGATGAAGATGGAAGGGAAGACCACCGAGGAGGTGAAGACCATCAGTGCCGCCAGCATGGAGAAAGCCGAGGTGAAGTCATCCCAGGAGAGCGGCAGCACGCGGTAGAGCTCCAGCAGCTCCAGCAGCAGCACCAGCAGCGTCACGATGAAGCAGAAACACCAGCTGAACATGCACCATGTCCCATAGGGACCGCCGAAGTTCCCAGTGGAGGCCACCAAGCTGAAGGCGAGGCAGGACAGCACGATGGCGAAGAGCCGGGCGATGCCCACCCAGGAGGTGAGGGCGCGCAGGTTCACCGTTGCCACGGCCATGGTCCTGACCGGCTCTCCCCACCACGCCACGCACTGGGGAACAGGCACTGCCGGCAGCCGCTCTTATCTGAGTGCCAGGGCGGAGGGGAGGGGCACAGGCAGGGAGCTGCCAGGACCCTGAGCCACCCGTGCTAAGGACCCCCAGCTCTGCTGCTGCCACCACCACCACCACCACCACCACCACACACGGCTGGCCGGGTGGCTGCTGGGGGCTGGCAGCCACGCGGGCAGGTGGATCATTAACATGGGGCTGGGCAAAGGGTGCCGCTGCTGGCGGTGACACCGAGCCCTGCAGTGGGGCCGGAGCAAGCAGGAAACCACCCTGTGTCACTATCTTGGCACTGTGCCCCAGCCCTGCCCATGGCAGGAGGCACAAAGGGGCCTTTCAAGCACCCCAAGAGTACTGGAGGGGACCACGCCAACACCCCAACCTCACACTGCGCTAGGGCTGGCGGCCAACGGGGCAGCACCCACGGGGTCCACCCGAAGAGCTTGGGGGAAGAACCCAGTGCTGGGTGCTCCTGGTAGGGGGCTGCCACAGCTGGGTGTAACCCCCTCACACCCTTGCAGGCAACACCTCCACACCGCTCTGGCACCTCCACACCTCTCTGGCACCTCCACACCTCTCTGGCACCTCCACACCCCTCCTGGCACTTCCACAACCTGATAAGTGGCTCAAAGTCCAGCTGTGTCAACTGTTGTCACGGAGCATGGGGAGGGCACCTGCACCATGCCCATCCTGGCACACCCTACGGGCAGTACCCCTGCCTCCCTAGTGTGACTGGGGTGGTCTCATCCCACAGCCCCAGCAGCTGGAGTAGCACAGGAGAGTGGTGGCACATCAGAAGTGGGAAGTCAAACAGGAGGATGATGATGGCAAAGGCTGAAGACTCTGGCTTAACCTTTAATGTCATGTAGGGTCTAGGGGGTCTGTACCAATGGCAGAGCTTGGGGACGAGGAACCCACATCGGGGCAGCTGGACATTGTCAGGGGGCTTCTCACCCTGAATTAACATGGGCTCCACACCCCAGGCAGGGTCTGGCCACAGCCACAGGGTCCAGTTGTGGCTCTGGGGCACACAAGATGGCTCAGAGGTGGCTGCCACCCTCGCCCTTTCTGGTCAGCCCATTGAGGGGGCTCAGCACTGGCCGGTTGCTCTCGTTCAGCCGCCGCACGCGGTAGCTCTCGTAGTGGACATTGTGGGTGATGTCCTTCAGGTCCTGCAGGTGCGACCTGCCCAGGGTGGCAAGGGGAGGAAGGGCATCATGTCACTGTCCCCTCTGCCCTGCTGTCACTTCAGGAATTCCAGCATCCCCTGCCCTGTCCCCTACTCACCGGATCAGCAGATCCCGCAGGAGAGGGAACTCGCAATGTGCTGGGTTCTCCACTGCAAAGGAAGGCAGAGGGGCAGCAGGTGGGCATGAGGGCATGGTGGTGGGGGGATGCCCAGTTGAGCACAATCCAGCATGCTCCAGGTATCACTGGAGCACTGGCATGGCTCCATGCCACATCCGTTGGCTCGGCACCCTCCCAGGCAGGGATGCACCTATGAGTGCTCTGCTCCACACCCCCATGGGACCCCTGCACCTGGGGAGGGCTGGAGGTGCAAAGGGCTCTGCTCACCTTCAATGATGCCCCATTTGGTCTTTCGGCCCAGCACCCGCTTGCCATTCACCTGGTGCTCCTGGTCTGCCCCCACCACAGCGAAGGGGATCTTCTCCTGCTGGTGCAGAGGGCTGTGCTCACCCCAGGTGCTGCTGGGCTCCCCAGGTACGTGTGTCCCCCACGCTGCTCCCCAGGGTTTGCACCCCCAATCCTGGCACCCCAGCACTCACTCGAATCCTGTCGTTTAGCGCCCTGTCTTCAGGGTCCTGGTCGAAGTCCTCCTGTGGGTACACACTGATGGCATGGGTCTTCAGGTCCTCCTGGATCTGCAGGATACAGGGCTTTAGACAGGGCTAGGGCGACATGGGACACTCCAGGAGCCCCTTGGAGACCTGTCCTCACCCTCTGCTTGAACTCTGCCCGTTCCTCCAGCGTGAGTGTGTCAGCTTTGGCGATCACTGGCACCACATTGACAATCTTGCTGAGCCGCCGCATGAACTCCAGATCCAGTGGGCGCAGCCTGCCAAGGACCACCATCACCCCGGGGTGACCCCACCACTGTCATGATGGGGTGATCCAACCACCACCACCCTGAGGTGTCACCACCATGACCACGCTGAGATGATCTTCACCACCACTGTCCCAGGGTGATATGTCACCACCGGCTTAGTGAGGTGGCCCCATTACCATCAACCTGAAGTGACACCACCACCATCACCCCAGGGTGACACCACCATCATCACCCTGGGATGACACCACCACTATCACCCCGGACTCCACCACCATCACCCCAGGGTGACACAACCACTCCAGGATGACCTCCCCACTATTACCTCAGAGTGATCCCATCACCCCATGGGCACTCCAAGTGAGGACTCACCAGTGACCCGTGGGGGCAACAAAGTAGACACAGCTATGAATCCGAGTGTCTGGGATCTTCCTCTTGCGGGTGATGAGAATCTCCTCCTGTAGGTACCTCTCATACTGCTCATTGATGTATTTGATGATGGGGTCCCAGCTGAAGACAAGTTGAGGGACAACATCTGAGCTCAACGCTCACCCCAAACTGTCACACTGAGCTTCTGCACCCCATTGTGTCCTACCAGTTCTCATTGTTGATCTGGTCCCCAAATCCAGGTGTGTCTGTCACTGTCAGCTTCATCTTCACTCCCTTCTCCTCGATGACTGTGGGGCAGAGAGGTGGGTCAGTGGAGATGAAGCACTGCTGGGGAGGAACTAAGGGAGGGGGACAGAGCCTGTCCCTGGTCCTCTGCTTCTCCCAAGTGTTGACCTTACCATGGGTGATGGACTGGAGCTGCACGGTCTTGGGAATACGTTCCTCCTGTCCAGGCTGTGAGGATTTGCGGCTCACCTTGGACTTGAAGAGGGTGTTCACCATTGTTGATTTCCCCAGCCCACTCTGCCCTGAAGGGACACCAGCAGCTCTGGTTTGTTCCCCGGGATGGTAACACCTTGGTATCCATTTGGGAGCATTCCAGAGGTTGGGCTAGTTTGATTTACTTCCCAAATAAATTTGTTCCCCAAGGCCATAATACCTCAGCATCCACTGGGGAACATCTGAGAGGTTTGGATAGTCCATCTTATCCCACAAGAAAATTTATTCCCCAAGGCAATAACTGCTTGGTACACTTTTGGGTATAGTCTGGTTTATCTCCCAAATAAATTTATTTCCAACATGATAACACCTTAGTATCCATTTGGGAGCATCTTGGAGGTTGGGATGAGCTCACCTATCAGCAACACTATGTTAGAGGGTATGGGATGTTGCTCCTCTTGAATTCTTTGCCACTTAAATAATTTAAAATCCCTTAAATTTCCTTAACCCCCCCTAACAGCATGATCCTCCCTGGCATGGTGGAATCAAAGCCAGGATTCCAATCCCAGGCAGGAGCAACCCCCACAGCCGATGCTCACCCACAACCATGATGTTGAACTCAAAGCCTGTCTTCATGGTTTTGATTTTCATCTGGTCGAGGACAGCTTCGATTCCCACATATCCGAAAAGCTGGCACCCCACCGGGCCGGGCGCCACAGCGAGGGGCACCTCCTCCTCAGTCACGGCTGGCGGCTCCATGCTGTGCTCCTCGGGCTCCAGGCTGCTCCCTGCACAGGAGGGCAAAGCTGGGTGAGCCCAGACCCCGCAGTGCCCACCTCTGCGTCGGCACTGTTGCCCCAGCAGCAGCCACGCCGGTGGGCACACAGCCCCAGCACATTCCTGGCAGCTGGCGAGGCTCAGCGTGGCAACACAGGCGTGCCACCTGCCGGCATGCTGAGGGATCCATGCTGAGGAGGTGCCAGAGGCGTCTTTGGGGTGGCTCTGCCGCTGGACTCCCCGATGCCACCACTTGCTCTGCAATGTGCTATCGGGCACTGTGGCCATGGCAGCACCCTTTGCCCACCCACGGTTACCCACGCCGAGGCCACCTCCTGCAGCACCGCTGCAGCCCCAGCACAGCCAGGGGGCTCTGGGGCTGGGGCAGGATGCGCCAGCCTACACTGCACCCAGGCATCGGTCACAGCTGGGGGCACTGCGGGGCTGTTGGAGGGCACCGTGCAGGCACCAGCACAACCCTGAGCCCCAGGGACAGAGGAGTTTGCCCGGGGGGCTGTACCCAGAGCGTGCCCCAGCCTGGGGGCCACCAAAGCCACACGCCCGCCCCAGTCTTTTGTGCAGCAGCCTGGGGGGCCCCCCAATCCCTTTCTTCCTCCTCCTCCTGCTTCCCAGCACGGCCATTGTTCAGGTCCTACCTCGTCCCGCAGTGCCCTTGCTCAGCACCCTGCTATGGTCGGGGGGGTCCCCTGGGTGCCACCAGCGCCTCCATCCACAGCAGCGTTGCAGCCCAGCCCCCTTCCCTCCGCCAGCTCTCGGCTGGCACCAAACCGGCTCTGGCGAGTCTGCCGCTCCCACGCATGACCAGCATGGCAATATCCCGCCCCCCGCAGCCCCTTCCCCACCACAGCCAAGCTCCCGTGCCCAGTTTGCCGGCTGACTGGTGGGTGGGGAAGACACCAACTCGGCTGCACCCACCTGGCTGTTTCTACCTGGTGCATGGCACCGCTCAGCCTCCAGCCAGGCCAGCTAAGATGCAGACCACCCCCACGGCATAGGGACACCCCTACTCCCTCCCCAAGGAACCCATCGCCCCTGTGAGCAGCTGCAGTGGCACTGAAGGGGAGTGGGAGTGTTTGGCTGTGGGTGTGACCCCCACTTGCACCTGCACATTCTCTAGCACCAGGGACCACTTTGCACTGTGCCCCCCCAGCAGCATCCATACCCAGCCTTGGCACGGTGAGGTTGGATGAGGTGTGGTGGCTCTGCCACCGGCCCCACTGCCGCAGTGCCGCACGGCGCCTGCGTCCCCCCACTCCACAGCCTCCCCCATATGTGCCAGCTGGCACTTGGCACCACCAAGGCTGGAGCAGCAGCTTGTGATGGCCGAGGCTGCTGAGTGCCCTGCTGTGTCCGTGTCCCTGTGCCACGCTGCCTGGGGACAAGGGACATTTGCACAGGGGCCAATTGGAGCCAGCCTGGGGTACCAGGAGATGATGGAGCTGAACACACCCACACCCACGGCAACAGCATCCCAGCAAGGGGGGCAGCAAACACAGTGTGCCCACTGGGTGGGCACCTCACCAGGTCGATGGCAGGCTTGGGGACAGCAGTGTTGCATGTCCCAGCTGCCCCTGTGCCCTGTGGGTTGGGATGTTCGTTGGAAGTGGTAAAACAGTCGCGGATTTCCTGGTGACAGCAGTGACACCCAACTTTGGGGGCTGAAGGCTGGCAGGGTGCCCACTCTTGTGGGAATCCACCCACACAGCACTGCCCATCCTGATAAGGTGCTGGGCAGACAGGAAGGTGGGACTGGGAGTCCTCATCAGGAAAGGGACCCTGACAACCACTGGGGGGATGCTTATTTGGACAGGCCACTGCTCCTGAGGGACACTACCCGTTGCACACCTACCTGTTTCCTGCATGGCCCTGTTTCCTGGTCCCTGCCAGCCCTGGAAGTTGCCAGGACAGATCCAGAACCAAGTGATGCAGCCACTGCCTGTAGGGAGGATGGCCGGACACTGCGGGCAGGGAGCAGGCAGGATTTGGTGCTTGCACCCTGAAGCTCCCCAGGGTGGTCCCCAGAGTGCCGTACCCACGCAGGGCCTCAGCCATCATGCCATGCTGTGCCAAGTGGCAGCACCAAGGAGATTCCCACAGCCAGAGGGCATGTTTGATGGAGTCGTGGGGTGACACAGGATGCTGCAGCTACAACCACCCGCCCCACGGCGCCAGAGCCCTCTCAACCCTGCCCTCGGTGCTGAAAAGTCCCATCAGTGATGGCCAGCAGCCGAGTGGCCACATGGAAGCTCTTCATGAGCTCCATACCTACGGAGCTTCAGGGCAAATGGCTCCTGCAGCCAGACCTGTTCCAGGACTCATCACAGATGCTCTTATTTTCCAGGCAGGGACAAGTAATCCCAGGCCCGTGGTCTCCTCCATGAATTTAATTACTGATGCAGGGTTAATTGGCCAGTTCCCGGGGAAACCTGTAATAAGGCTCCAAGGGTGGAGGGTGCTGGGAGAGGATGAGCCAGGAGAGGAGCTCCCACTGAGCTGCTCCCGCTCCCATTGTTTGCCACCGTGCCAAACTGGGCATGGGATGCGGACTGAGTGGCTCTGGATCTGGCACAAGGGAGCTGACCCCTCCAGCAAAGGGATGGAGGATTTTGGGGATGCACTCATCACACCAGCCACACCACAGCTCTACCTGCCCAGCCAAGCATGACCCAGAAATCCCAGTGCCTCTCCCAGTGCCAAACACAACCCAAGGGGACAGTGGTGACCAACCATCCTCATGTGCAGCCAGACCCAGAGCCAGCCTGCCCGTCTGGCCGTGGTGTGGGTGGGAGCCACGGGACAGGGCTGGGGGTGGCTGGGGACCATCAGTGAGCAGAAGCAGAAGTGAACCACTGAGTGAAACCCTGCGCCTGCAGCACCACTGGGGCCAGGGACAGTCGCACAGCCCCAGTGACAGCACCCCCTGCCCGCACACCACCCTGCCCAGTGCCACCACACCATCCCTACCTGGGCGAGCTGGCTGGAGCCGGGGCTGCTGCCGCCGAGAGCTGGTCACCTGGGCCAAATGGCTCCTGGGGTGCAAGGCGGAGGACGGCTGCAGCCCACGGCTCCTCCTCCGCTCCTCCTCCTCGCCCCAGGCCCTGCGTGGGCGATCCAGTGTGGAAGTGAAACACTGCTGCTGGCTCATTTGGAGCTTCCTCCCATGGGGTGCGGGACCCAGTGTGACATGACACCCCAAGGCCACCCACGGATGTCAGTGGCTGGAGGAGGGGGTGGTCTACCAGGAGAGGAAACAGATCATTCCCACCTCTTCCTGAGAGAGAAACCGCTGTGCCTGAGCAGCATCTGCCAGTCCCAGGCCATCTGCAGGGCAGCCGGTGCTTGCACGCTGCCTGCTGGCTCACATCCCACCCCGCAGCCTGGGCACACCACACTCAGCTGCCTGCCATCAACACAGCTCTGGTCCTGAGCACAGTGTCCCTGTGTCCCCATCACCCTGGACTGGTCCTGAGCACAGTGTCTGTGTCACAGCCCTGAGCACTGTCCCCTATTTCCCCAGGACCCCAGCTCAGTCCTAAGCACTGTGTCTCTGTCACTCCATATCACCCCTGAGCACTGTCCCCCATCTTCCTGTCACCTCAGCTTGGCCCCGAGCACTGTGTCCCCATGTCCCTGTCACATTGGTTCAGCACTGTGTCCCCATGACCCTGGCTCAGCCCTGAGTACCATATCCTTGTCTCCACCACCCGTCTCAAGCCCAAGCGCTGTCCTCCAGTGTCCCCATCACCCTGGCTCAGCCCCAAGCTCTGTTTCCCCCGTGTCCTCATGACCTCGGCTTGTCCCCGAGCCCTGTCCCTCCTCCCGGCCGGTGCCGCGGGGCAGCTGGGCCGGCTGGGCAGCGAGGCCACGGGCATTGCTGGGGATGATTCACCGCAGCCCGGAGCAGATGTATGGATGCCTTCACCGCGTCAGCGCTTAGGGGCTGGCGACGGCGGCTCCACAACACTCCAGCGAGACAGGCAAGGAGCCCCAAGCACCCAAACAGGGAGCCCCGGAGGCAGCGGCCGTCTCCTGGCCACCCTGGCACCCTCCTGCGGTAGTCGCCGGGAAGGGGGACACTGGGAATCCCCCTCCCCACGCTTGGGGATGGGCACGGGCTTGGCAGGGCCCACCCCGGCAGGGTGGAAGCCGAGGGCACGGCCGTGCCGGCAGCCCGGCATCGCGCCCGCAGCACTCGGAGCACGCCCTGCATGCCGCGGCGCACCTTGGCCCCCCGCCACCTCCCGCACCCCACGGGAAGGGAGGAACAGGATCCGTCCCCATGCCAAGGCAGGGAGGGAGAGAGGGGAAGAAAGCGCTGGACGCGGGACAAGATCTCGGCGATAGCCGGCATGCGCGGGGCCGGCGCGATGGGGCACATGCGTCCCGACCTGTCTCCCGTGCCGGGAAAAACAATCAGCGCCGGGGCGGCGCGGGCAGCTCGCCAGGCACCCCGGGGACAGGTGGGCCTGGAGTGCCGCCAGCGCCGCACTCGGCTCCGTGCTCTGCAGCCCCCACACATCCAACGCCCTCCGTGGCCCCTTGGCATGAGCAGCAGAGAGCGGGCGGGGCTGCTTCTGTCCCCAGCATCGCAGTCACTCTGCACCCACGCAATCCCTGGCAACGCTGCACGCACCGAGGGGTCCCGGTGAGGAGAGAGGAAGGGGATAGAAGCGACTCCTACCGTGCTCCGGTGTCACTGCTGCCCCGCGGTTGTCTGCAGCCTCACCGGGAGCTGCTGCCACCACGCAGGGTCCCCGTGGCCTCACCGACCCGGCACTGCGGGGGCTCCCTCCAGCTCCACTGGGCGCTGCCAGGGGCCCCAGGGCCGGCACCAGCACCAGGCCCCCGAGGAAGGCGGGCTGGGAGCTCACTTGCACCGTCTGTGGCTGCGACACCAGCTTAAAGGTGGCAGCTTGGGCGGCTGGCAGTGGGGACAGCCACTCAGCCCTCTCTGGGCAGAAGGTGGTGGGCGCCGGGGCTTCCTCCACCGGGCCCCAGGACAGCGGCGGGGGCCGGCAGGACAGCACGGGGCTGGCACTGAGGGTGACCCTCAGCTGTGGCCGGGGCTGCATGCGGGGGACCATGTTCCACCCCCCCGGCCCCTCGGGGAGGGTGGGCAGCCCTGGTGCTGCCTCTGTGCCATTGTACGGGGCCAGGGAGGAGGGTGAGGAGCAAGGCTGACGGGTGCGGAGGTCGGGCACAGGGCTCTGGGTGCCCCATGGCAAGGGGTCTGGCACAGGGGTCCCCATCCCTGATTCCTCGGCGATGTGCAGGTCCAGCGCTGGCAGTGAGCCGTGGCTGGTGGCAGCCCCATAGAGCGGGTGATCCAGCTCCACTGGGAAAACACTTCCATGGGATGGGACCTTCCTCAGGCCGGAGCTGGTGGCTGGGGTGCTGCCCGGTGGCTGGGGGGGCCCGGTGGACGCAGGGCTCTCCAGGCTGGAGGATGAGCTGCGCAGGCTCTCACCGTCGCTGCCCGGCCCTGTGGCAGAGGCCTGGCAGGTGTGGAAGGAGGCAGCGTGGGCAACGCCAGTGCGGGTGGTGGCACTGGCGAGGCTGGTGGTGATGCCGGTGCTGAGCTGGGTCCGCAGCACAGGGCTGGGTGCTGGGCTGGGGCCAGTGGCAGCGCCCAAGCGGGGCGGGTGGCTGGGCTGCAGTGGCCGGCGGCTCTCACTGGTGCCTGAGCCCAGAGGGAACACCGGCGGGGAGCCAGGCGCCCCCTGCCCATCCTCTGCCTCAAAAGACTTCTTGAGCTCTGTGGAGAGAGATGATGGCATGAGAGCGGCACCTGATGGCACCTGCCAGGCTCTGCCCCCTCCACAGCCCCGTGTGAATCCCCCCAGCACCTGAAGGTGCCTCCTGCTTGTGAGCCTGTCCCACCCAGGACCCCACCCAGTGCCAGCTCCCTCCCGGCCCTGCAGCATTGTCCCCGGGTTTTATCATTGTTCGCAGTTTATCTCACCCGGGCGGCCGGTGCCTCCGGCTCCCTTCACACACTGCCCGCTTTATTCTCCCTGTAAGGGATCCGGCCAAGTAACCGGATCCCTGACCGACCCTCTCCCCCTGCATCCATCCAAACAGTCTGGACGGGAAGGATTCCTGCCCTTTACGGGGAGTTAACCCTGAAGCCCAGTGACGGCAGGCAGGCCAGAGCTATCACCATGCGCAGCAGGACCTTCCCCGCCGTGCCTCCCACGCGGCTCCCTCGCAACCACGAGCCCCCAGCACGGCCCTGCGGTGCACACCTGTCCCTCACGTGGACCCCCCCTCAATGTGGGTACCAGCACCTGGCTCCGTGCAAAGCCTCCAGCTCTCAGAGCCACTGGGCGCTTGGCCGAGGTGGGGACTCTCTCCCTCCTAGGTCTGAACCCTGTGAAGACCCCCCTGCGCAGCCGCCCCCTCCCTCCCTCCNAGCCCCCAGCACGGCCCTGCGGTGCACACCTGTCCCTCACGTGGACCCCCCCTCAATGTGGGTACCAGCACCTGGCTCCGTGCAAAGCCTCCAGCTCTCAGAGCCACTGGGCGCTTGGCCGAGGTGGGGACTCTCTCCCTCCTGGGTCTGAACCCTGTGAAGACCCCCCTGCGCAGCCGCCCCCTCCNGTGAGGAGCCCAGCGCCCTCCCACCCGAGCCTTCCTCGTGCCCTCTGCCAAGCAGCGGGTGGCTGTCCCCCTCCGGGGAGGCTTTGGGGGGGCCCACATTGCATCCCCATCGTACCGGCACGTGCACCAACCCGCCCCATCGCGGCACCCGCTGGCACCAGGCTGCCCGCGCCCTCCTTTTCCTCAGCCTCATGGCTTGGCCACAGTGCCGGGGGGCGGTGGGGGTCCCACCCCCTCCCCAGCGTCCCCTGTGCCCGGGGCAGGGCAGGGGGCAGAGGTCGGGGTATGGGCGCTGCTACACAGCTCTCCCCAGGGCAGGTATTTCTGCAGCCGGTTCTGCTCGACCCCACCAGGGTCATGGGGCCGGTGACCCCATTCCCACATCCATCTCTTTGTTTTGCCACCGCCTGGGGCACCCCAAAATGTCTCCTTTCACCGCAAACACGCCCCTGTCCCCTGACCCATCCTCACCCAGATCCCTGAAGGCGTTCCTGACAGGGAAGAGAGGGAGCAGTGCGGGGCATGCAGGGCAAGGTGAGAGGTTAGGAGGTGGGTGGCAGGGGGCTAAAAGAGGGTGGCAGGGGGCTTTAGGGGATTGTGGGAGGTGAAGGGGAGATCTAGGGGTTTAGTAGGGGGCTTTGAGGGATGGAAGGGAGTTTGAGGGAGGTGCTGGGAGATTTGGGGGAGTTGGC
>VXAU01002236.1:402845-438932 GCA_013399695.1 Formicarius rufipectus
TCCGGTCGGGGGAGCGCAGCGCCCCTCGATGCTCAGCCCCTGCGGGCGGGGGCACAGCAGCCCCACCAGACGCTCAGCCCACCGCATCCCCCCTCCGGGAGGGCATCTCTCCTTCCTCCCACGACACTCAGCCCCGGGTGGGCAGTGTGCCGCGGGGGGGTCTCGCAGCCCCGGCCGCACCTTCGAAGTCGGAGAGGATCCCGTCCAGGTGGTCTTTGACGGAGAGCTGGGCCATGGCGGGCCAAGGGGGGCCGGCGGCTGCCGCCCACCCGGGACACCCGCATTGGGGGGCGCAGCGCCGGCGGAGCGCAGCGGAGCCCACCGAGCCCCGGGACGGGACGGGCCGGCGCCGACTGCCCTCGGCGGGGGGGGAAGGAGGAGGGGGGCGACCGGGGGAGGGGAGNGGGGAGGGAAGGGGAGGGGACAGGAGGGGGAGGTCTCGCCCGCGCCCCCGCCCCGGTCCGAGAGCCCCCCGCCTCTCCCCGGCGCGGCCCCCGCAGCTCCAGCGGCCCCGCAGCCCCCACCCCCATCCTGGGCACAGGGATGCTGCAGCCCCACGATGGGGGTCCCCAGGGGTCCCAGGCAGGCTGCGGTGGAGGTTCTGGGCAGGCTGGGGACGGGCGGTCCCAAGGCAAGGTGGGGTTTCTGGCCAGGCTGAGGGTCCCAGGCAGGCTGGGGTGCCTTGGTCAGGCTGGGGTGAGGGGGTAGTGGGGGGGGGTCCCAGGCAGGATGGGGATCCCAGGTAGGTTGTGCTCCACAAGTTCTGCTCTCCCAGGAATTTCCATCTTGGATCAAGAGGAGGAAAACGGGCTGGAGCAGGCAGGGCTGCCTGTCGCTGCCTCCCATCTGGGTGTGGAGGGGTTTCCTGGAGTGTCACTGTCCTCTGGTGTGGCTGTCCCTGCCAGGGGTTGCGTCCCATGCCGGAAATCCTGGAGCATCCCTGAGGACCAGCTACAGGGGACCATGCTCCCTACGAGCATCCCGGCTGCTCCTGCCTGTGGTGACTGCCACAGGGTGACACAGGCAGCAACACGGGGTGAGGGGCTGTCCTGGGGCTGCCCCTCTTAGCCCAGGGTGGAGTTGTATCCCTTCCAGCCCTGCCGCCAAGGGTCAACCCTGTCCCAGCCCCATCCTGGGATGAGCTCAGCAGCAGATGTGGAAGAGGAAGGACCTGGAAATCCCTTCTCCAAACAGGGTCCTGCAGCAGAGCTCTGCCCTCACCACCCTCCAGGGAACATGTCCTGCCAAGATGTGTCTCTGCTGTGGAGGTGCAAGGCATGGCCCGGGGACATGGGGTATGTCCAGGCTTTGGGGGAATCTGAAGGTGCCTGCTGGCTCCTAGAACCATGGGAGCACCGAGGTTGGGAAAGCCCTCCAATATCATCAAGTCCAACTGCTCCCCCAGCACTGCCAAGGCCACCTTTAACCCATGTCCCCAAGTGCCACGTCCACATGGCTTTCAAATCCCTCCAGGGATGGGGATCCACCACTGTCCTGGGCACCTGACCACCCTTTCCATGAAGGGATTTTCCTAATATCCATCTAAACCTCCTCTGGCACAACTGGAAGCTGTTTCCCCATGTCCTTTCCCTTGTTCCCTGGAGCAGAGCCCCATCCCCCTGGCTCCCCAAGCCTGTCAGGGAGTTGCAGAGAGTGAGGAAGTCTCCCCCGAGCCTCCTTTCTCCAGGCTGAGCCCCCCCAGCTCCCTCAGCTGCTCCAGCCCCTTCCCCAGCCCCGTTCCCTTCCCTGGACACTGACCCAGGATTTGGGATAGGTCACTGCTCTGGGTGGAAGGGCCAGTGTGTGGCAGGAGCCAGGCTGGGACCAGCTCCATAGCAGTTCTGAAGGATGCAGAGACCTTGGGAGCTTTAGGACATTTCTGGAGCCCTTTCAAAGAGGCTGGAGAGGTTTTAGGCTGTTCAAAGCCATTTTCAGAGGTGAAGAGCTGGAACACTTTGGAGCAGCAATGTATTTTTTGAGGTTTTGTGCAGCTTTGGAGCTGCTTCAGTGTTGTTGTGCCCCTCTGGTGTTATTCAGAGGAGGTTTAGGGTGGATTCACGCTAAGAAGTTTAGAGATGTTACTGAAAATATGTAATGCTGTTGAGAGGTACAGAAGAAAGGCCTGGAGAGGTTTCAGGGGCCTTTTTGGGGGTGCTGGAGCACTTGAGGCATTTCACAGCCATGCAGAGGAGGCTTGGAGTGCTTCAGAGTTGCCACAAGACCTTTTCTATGATCCATTTTGAGCTATTTCAAGAAGTTTTAGAGGACTTTAATTGCTACTTTGAGGCAGTTTGGTGCCTTTTAAGGCCGGTTTTGAGGAGCATGAGAGCTATTTGAGCAATTCAAGTGGTTCAGTGCTGCCCAGAGCTCTGTCCTTCCAGAGCACTGAGCTATTATTTACTTACCCGTTTCTAGAGCAGCTTCAAGTTCCTAGAAGTTGAGATTTCAGAGGAATTTTTTTAAGGATGTTTTAGACTTGTTTAGGGAAATCTGTGGTGCACACTAGAGTCACTTGGAAGGGGTAGAGCAGTTTGGAGTGGTACAGATGTGCTTTAGAGGTGCTCAGGGATGTTTTAGGGCTTGGGTTAGAGCAGCTCAGGGATGTTTTAGAGCAGCTGAGGGATATTTTGGAGCAACTGAGATATTTTAGAGATGGTCAGGGATATTTTGGAGCAGCTCAGGGACACTTTGGAGCAGGTTTGGGGTGTTTTACAGCAGCTCAAGGATGCTTTAGAGCAGCTCTGAGGTGGTTTGGAGCAGCTCTGAGTTGGTTTAGGGCAGCTCAGGGATACTTTGGAGCCTTGGTGCTGCTCAGAGCAGTGTGGAGCAGTTTGAAACTATCTGGGGGGTTTCAGAGTGCTCAGGGTGTGTCAGAGCCAGTCCCCAGCACAGAGGCCATCGGAGCTCTTTGCAGCAGCTTCAGGGCTGCTCAAAGGAGTTCAGAGGAAGAGTCTGGAGACATCTGGAGGCACTGCGTGAGCTGAGAGGGAATTTTGCCCGTTCAGGCCCATGGGGCAGCTTATAGGGGTGGGGAAGGGGTGGGGTGGGGCTTAGAGGGGTGTGGAACAGCTTAACAGGGTGGGAGAGAGCGTTTAAGGGATTTTTGGAGCAGTTCAGAACAGTTGAGTGCTCCGAGGGGTTTCTCTCAGCACAAAAGGAAAGGAAAGCTCCATGTCCCTGCCTAGGGCAGCCCCTGTGTGTGTCCTTGTCTCAGCCTGCCCACTCTCTGGGCAGCAGGAGCAGCTCCAAAGATCCCTCATCCCACCTGGACCCTCCAGGAAGGTGAAGGAAGAATGTCCCCATTCCCACACACAACTGGGCTTGGGGGAGATTTTGGCTCCCTCTGACCTTGTTCCCCCTGGAACCAGCCAGGTCCAGCCTCGCCCATCTTCATCCTCCCAAAATCAGGGCACTCCAGCCAGGTGCAGGAGCATTTCCACTCCATTCAGCCCCACTGGAGATCCAGCACTGGGATGCTCAGGATGCTTCAATCCACCCTTGTGGAACAAAAGTCACTGGGCAGGAATAGTAACAGCTTTTAATCCGACAAGAATCAATAAATCATTTAAGACAATACTGGTTTTTTGCCTCCTTTTTGGGGGACTTCCTTCACATACCAGTGGGAAAAGAGGAACATTTTCGGGATGTACAGTTTTTGTTTTGATTTTTTTTTCTCTCCATAGGATTTTTAAAGCATGGTGAATGTGCAAGTCAGTGCTTTTTGTTTGCTTAAAACTTTTTCCTGGTGCTTATTTACAGTTACAGTACCTCTGTGAGAGAGACAGGAAAAAAAAAAAAAGATTGTTTGAGACCTGGGGATCCAGGATCCCAAGTCGAGAAAGGCAAATCTCTGATATTTATATATTTATACATATATATATATGCTTTTGTGTATACACAGATACATTTCTCTCTTCTTTTAAAGTATTAAAAAAATGGATCAACCTTCATTCTATAAAAATACCTACTCTACAAGATAGAAAAATTTCCCTCTCCAAGTATACACTGATTTACACCCAAAGCTTCTCTGGAAATGTACATTACGTGGCTTCTTCCCGCAGACTTGGGGCAGGGAGGGGGTGCCAGGGAGTTCTGAGGGTGCAGGAGCTGCCCCAGGGTTTGGGGCTCACCCCGACCCTGCTGCACCTCGCTCGGGGCCGTGGGGTTGAGCACCCAGAGGCGCCGTGGCCCGGCCGGTTCCCCGCGGTAAGGCTGTGGCAGCAGCCACGTGCCCCGGGCCGGGCCATCCCGGGGGGGCTCTGCCAGCTGGGAGGTGCTGGAAGGGGCTTGGGGAGGAGCAGGAACCCCCCCCGGGATAGCTGTGGCTTCTGCTTCCAGGCCACTCTGGCATTCCTAAAACCTGACAAGCAGGCAAAAGAACCGCTGGATGAAGCCAGATCCCTGGGATTCCACTGGCTGGCTGCTCCCGGAGCCGAGCAGGATGGTTGAGTGGCTGCTCCCGGGGGCACGCCACACCACGGCCACTTGTGCCAGCAAGCCCAGAGCTGTTTGATGTAAACATGGCTTTTGCTTCCCAGGGAGCTGTTGCGGTGTTGTCCGTCTCCTCTCCCCAGCGGCACCGAGATTCCAGCCCGGGCTGATGCCAGGGATGATGAATGAGAGCTGCTGCTGCCCCATCCCGTGCCCCAGCCCAGGGAAACGGCGGGGAAAGGCAGGCGGAGCAGGTTCTCCCTCCAGGGCTGCAGCTATCACCGGCAGAGCCCTGCTCCGGGTAGGAATGGCACATGCCACTGTCCCTGGGCCAGGGACTTTGGGAGGTGACATGGTGAGTTCAGGCCACTCCTGCAGATCCCAAAGTGCTGTGTGCCCCCGAAAGGACAAGGAGAGGTGGCCAAGCCCAGACTCTGGTGTGGAGTGAAGGGCTGCAGGCTTCCCCAGATGCCTGTGGGATGGACAGACAGCACCCATGTGTCTGTCCCCAGTAGGGGACAAGGGGCTGCTCCCTTCAGAGCCACCCCAGCTTCACAGGCACCCCCAGACCCCGCGGCAGAAGGGCCGGGAGTGGGGAGCAGGATTGGAGTGGTGAGTCCAAGGCCTCCCGACGGGACTGAGCCACAGACAGCAAAAATAAATAAGGAGACAGGTGACGAAGTGCACTCACACCCTGTCCCCAAAGCAGCCGCTCCCAGGGCTGCTCCTGCCAGCAGTGAGGGCTCCACAGACACCCTGGGCCCAGCAGCAGGAGCAGCGGGGTAAGGATGGGCTGCGCCAGCTGGGTGAGGACATTTGCATTAAGTTAATTAAAAATAAAACAAAAACAAAGCCAAACCCCAACCCTCTGCAAGTCCAAGACATGCTTCCCTCATTGCTAGCTCCTCCCCAGTGAGTGTGTGTGTCAGGGACACTTTGGCACAGCAGGACAGGACAGCAGGGGAAAGTCAGCACTGCCGCTTCCATCTCCATCCCATTATCCCACAGTTTGGAGGATCCCTCTCCTCACAGACCACACATGGCAAGCTCCTGCTCGTGCCCCGTGTGCCAGAGGGTCCGACGCCTGTTGGGACAGTTCCCAGCATCACAGGTACTTCCTCCAGGTGTCTGTTGCTTGTGTTCCTTCTCCAGGTTCCCTTTCAACCCTCCAAAAACCAGAAGGGCTTCAAAATAACGGAGTCAGACAACAAAGCCTGGCTGCTGGTTTTCCTTTTCCCTGGTCCATGGCTCATTCACCCCCTGACCTGATGCTTCTTCGTGCCTTCATCAAGAGCAAAGACGTTTGGAGTCCCTCTTCATCCTCTCAGAGCACCAAACCCACACGATGAGCGCGCAGCCGGCGGCTCTCGGCTGCCCTTACTTGACTTCCAGGATGGAGGGGTTTGTCTCCATGATGGCCACGATGATCCTGTCAATGTAATCCTGCAGGCGGAAGTTGATCTCCTCTTGCTTTTGGATTGCTTCCATGAGCTGCAAAGGAGGGGGAGAGAGGTCACTGCCTGATACTGCCCAGGGCTTCCTGTGGCTCCGTGCACCCATGGATGCTTCCCCTCTTCTTCACTCAGGTTGGGAAATTCCTCACCATTAAGTGGACAGGGAAAACTGGTTCTGCTCACTCCTGTCCCTCCTCAGCCAGCTCTCAGCCAGGTGGGACCCTGGACAAAGTAGGGAGCAGCACCACATTTCCACTGGACCCCCAAAATATCCTGGTGTGTTTTCCCACTTCTTGGAGTCTCAAAGAGTTAATTCCAATGCTTATGAAGGCTTGTCCACCAGTGTTTGGGGCACAGGAAGAATACATCAGAGAAGTCAGGATCTCCAGGGTGGATGTCCCTGCTCCTGGGGGATTTAAGACAGCTCCAGACAGACACACCCTGTGGTGGCTGGTCTGTCCTGGGAAGGGAAGGCTGTCACGGGGCAGGCAAAGCAGAGCTGCCAGTATCAGCAAATTGGCAGGGAGCAGCTTCTCTGTTCCCAGGAAGCAGGGCTGGGAGGCAGGGTAAGTCCTGCAGTTCTACAAATAGTTGTGTGGGGATTTCTTTGCTCTTGTCAGCTTCCAGGGCAGTTTTGGGAGTGAGTTGGGCCACAGACAAGGCACATCAGTTCCTCCCAGGCCCTCTCAGGCTGAGGGCACAGGGATTGCCCCAGCCAGCCCAGGAAGGTGCACTGTGAGGTCAGCAGCACCTTACGGCACGTACCTCATCTCTGGAGACAGAGCTGATCTCTGCTGCCAGGGATTCTGAGAAGGAGGCTGAGAAGAGGTTCTTGGCTCCCTGGATGCTCAAGTTAATGATCTGCCCGTTCAGCTCATCATTCTGCTCTTTCAGGTTCCTGTTATCCTGTTCACACAGACAAACCAGACACTGCTGAAGCACCCTGTACCCTCAGAGCTCATCCAGCCTGGTTAGGCAGGAGCTTTCATCCTAACACTGCTCACACAGCACTGGGAACAGCACAGGGCCTCCTGACTCTACCTGAGCAGAGCCCAGAGAACCCCTGGAAGCAGAAGATCAGAAGATCCAGGAGACACACAGGACAGAGAAGGGCTCCCAAGTGTACATGCTGTCCCAGAGAAAAAGGACCCAACCTTCCTGTCCCAGAACAGGCAAGCAAAGAAGCAGGGGGCTCCTGGATCGACTGCATCCCTCAGGAGGGAGCCCCCAGCCCCTGCTGAACCCTCCTTGGTGCCAGGCAATTGCTTCTCTCCCAGCCCAGCACTCCCTACCTGCTTGAGCTGCTTGATCTCTTGCTCCAGCTCCGTCTCCCGTGTCCTGCTGTTGTATTCCTGCAGCCCCATGCTGCTGCTCCGGCCTCGCCGCTGCTCCGCTTCCAGCTTGAAGAGCTGCAGGTGCTCGAGCTGCTTCCTGAGGTCCTCGATGAGCTGCAGAGCAAGGGAAGGGGACAACTGAGTGCTACAACTCCTGAAAACCCAGCAGCACCCTCTGTTCGTGGCTGGTGTGATGGATGGGCTGGGAGCAGACCCGCCCGTGGCTGCAGAGGGATTGCTGTCCAGAGCAGTGGCTGCCCCATCCCTGGAAGTGTCCAAGGCCAGGCTGGACAGGGCTTGGAGCAACCTGGGCTGGTGGAAGGTGTCCCTGCCCATGGCAGGGGGTAGAGCAAGATGAGCTTTAAGGGCCCTTCCAACCCAAGCCATTCCATGATTCTATGATTGTTCCTTTCTGGAGGGTACATGTTTTTCCCCTCTTCCCTCATGCCTCCAGCAAGAAGGAGATGGGGAGCTACTTAAAGACATAAGCACAGCCCTGGAATGACCTTGTTGGAGTCCCAAAGATGCTGGTTTTGGGTCTGCAGCAGAACAAAACCCCCACCAATGCAGGCACCTCCTCAGACATCTCCCTCCTGCCCCAGTGCTGAGTCCTCACCTCATCCCAGTGCTCTCAGTGTCACCACAGTGACAATAATTTCCACTTTGAGGCCCACAGCTCTTTTCCTGCCACCAGACCCTGCCTGAGCCTCCAGCTGGAATTACCAAAAACAAATGGTGGAAGGACTGGGAGGCTGTGATGCTGCTACCAGGCACTCAGAAGCGGGTAGCTCTCATCCCAGCAGCCCTACACCCCTCTCCTGCTGTCTGCTGGCTCCCTGTGCCATTTTCACTGCTCTTGTGTCACCACTCCTTCCAGGTAGGAAAGGAAGGGGCCAGGGTGGCACAGCCCCCCTTGCAGATACAGACACGCTTGGATGAATTTTAACACAGGCAAAAGTGACCAATGTGGTTCAACTGCTGAACCACCTTCCTCTGCCCTGGAAGCACCAAGTGCTCCCGTTACCCCTCTTTTGGAGAGGTTGTCAAGGCCAGCTTCCCCATATAGCCCTCATTTTGGGGACTAGCAGGGCAGGGCTGTGGCAGGCACAGGCTCTACTCACCTCCTGTGTTGACTCCTTCTCCTTCTGGAACTGGTGCCTCTCCTGACTCAGCTTGTCCCCCATCTTTTTCTTTTTCTCCTGCTCCTCAGTGAGCTGCACAGTGAGGTCTTCAATCTCATCCAGCAGTTTCTGCTTCTCCTGTAATGACACAAAAAGCACCAGTGACAGGGTTTGGCTGCACTTGGTGCTGCCGGGCTCTTCCCACTCGCTCAAGGAGGTGGTGCACGCTGAGCTCTGCAGGGAAGGATCCTCTCCTGGCACACAAGGATGCTCTGCCTGCTGGGATTTCATTTGCTGAGGGTTCCAGGGCCTGAGGGCTTTGGCAGCTACACATCAAAAGAGCACTGAGAGAGAGGCAGTAAGAGATGAGTCCAGAACAAATCCAAATGAGTGTCCACACTTGTGCAGGTTCCTGGGAAGTGTGACACTGGCATGGGACAGGCTGGGAGGGACTGGGGCCAACACAGGGGCTCCAGGCCAAGAGGAGACATTAAATCATAAGGTTCCTTGGGTCTGAATTTCAGGAAAGCCAGGGATACAAGGTTTTTACCTCCCTAGGGATGCTCATTCTCAGTTTCAGATATGAAGGATTTTAACTGAGGACTGATCCAAGAAAGAACAGAACCAGTTGAAGCCAGGACGTAAAACACAGCCCAGCTCGGTCCCCTTCTTATTCTCAAAGCCTTGACTGAACATTTGGGATGGAGGTAAAGATGCCAACAGTCCTGCAAAACAGCACCTTCTGCCTGTCACCAGCTCATCCTCTCCTTGGGCTCACAGTTTCCAGCCCGGTGGAAAAGGTTTTGACTTTCAGAAATCCAAAAATACTCCAAGACCCCATCCAATGCTGGTGATGGATGGCCCACGGCATGAAAGGGTGAGGAACAGCTCCAGTGGGGAACTCCGGGTACTGGGTCTGGGCTGTCCTGCTCCATGGGGCAGCCACCAAAGGCACCACACCAGTAGGAAAGGCAACACTGACAACAAACTCATGATTTTGGGCACTGGACAAGCAGCAGCTCTTTAGCTGGGCTTCATCTTGGCAGAGAGGGGCAGTGACTGCACCTCTTGCTCCTCCTTAATCCCATTAACCATGGAGAAGAGCAGCTCTGCAGGGAGATTATGGATCAAAACCAACTTCCCATGGCTGAAACACACCAGGGCAGGGAATTTACTTTCAGAGCCACAGGGCTTCTCCACCTCCCAGCCTCAACTGTGCTCAGGAGCTCCTGGCAGAAAAAGATCACTTCATGGTGGCCAGGTCAGGAGGGATGGAGCTGCAGCCACTCTCCTGTGGGATTAAACATGGATAAAAGACTCCAGGTTCTTCAGCTGGGCAGAGAGCCTGGATTTCACTTCAGTTTTAACCTTAATTATGCCACAAGCTTGGCAGAAACAAAATGTAGCCTCTGTACAGACGTCTCATCTGTAACCCCTGTTATCTCCAGAAATGAGGGTCTTGTCCATCCTGTGGACTGTGATGCCTCAGGAAGCCTCCCATCCCAGTCCCACCAGCATCTGCATGGCCGTAGATCCTGGGCAGGGTGGGAAGGAGGAATGTCTGGGAGATATCACAGATCTTTGGAAGGTTCAACTTGCAAAGCCCAGGATGTGGAGATGAAGCATCTGCTCCTTCTCCTCCCCGGCACTGGACTCAAGCCACAGGAATGGGGACAGGGATGAGGACAAGCTTCCACAAGAGGGCATGAGTCCCCTCCTGAGCAGCCACTGACACAGAGAGATTTATTAGAGATTTATTTATTACTCCCAGCTTCCAAGACAAACAGTGGGAATCTACACGGACAGTGGTCTGGGATAGTGCTGGTGCACAGTGGGGTCTGCAGGGACTGGAAGGTGGAAGCTTCTGATTTGTTTGTGACATTAAATGGATCTCACAATCATGGAAATCACGATTTCATCCCAAACCCAGACACCCTGCCCGGCACGGGCACCCCCTGGGCCTCACCTCCTCCAGTCTCTCGATGTTGGCTCTCAGACAGGGCACACAGGACCTCAGCTCGCTGTTCTCATCATCCAGCTGCTGCAGCCTGCCATGGGAACACGTGTGAGATGCTCAAGCCAACATCCCATGGGTGGGAGACTTGGATAAAATACCACTAGGCATATTAAACCAGGATCTGTTCTAAGCAAACCCTGAGAATTCCATTATTTCTGCTCCAAGGGGAAAGTTAGGGACACCCACATGATCCTGACAAGTCTGTTGGCCAGTGTCATGCCCTTCTCCATCAGATTCAATGCTATTCCTTGTTTCAAGGGTTTTATCAGTCCCTGGACAAGTCTCAGCACCAGAGACATCAGAGCAGGGGTTGAGAGAGGGTTTTGGGTCCACAGTTCCAGGAAAAGTAACATCCATGTCATGGTAACTGGTTAAAACCCCTCACTGTCTTCATCTTTCACTGACTGCAGGGGTTGAACAGCAAAACATTCTGTAAAAGCTGAAAAAACCCTGTTAAATAACTGAAACTTCTCTCACACTCCTTCCTTTGGAATCCAATAGGCAACATGAAGCACCTTGGCCAGGACACTCTGCCTGTTGGGACAATTCTTTCCCAAGTATTTCCCTGTTTCCATCAAGGTGGAAAATATCTGGGCACCAAACATACCTCCAGGGGTCATTTATGGGAACAAGCACTAACAACCCCCTTCCTCACACAAGCTGTGGGCAGGCACATGGATAGAGGACAGGAGCTAAATTTATACTGCATCAGGGAAATTCAAATAAAGAATCCAAGATCAGGCCCATGGAGGAGCTTGGTTGTGAAACAAAGGTAAAAACAGACAAAATTCAGGGTTTGTAATGACTTCAGTTACACCCTGAACCAACTGAAACTCACTGTCCACCTCACTTTGTTCCCCCAAAGGCCTGTACGTGGATTCCAGGCTGTACAGGGGTCCAGGGGACCTGCACTCACCCAGCCCTGCCCAGCCCCACCTGGCCTGCAGGTTCTCAATCTCGATGCTCTTCTCCCTCTCCATTTTGCTTAGCAGCTCCCTCTGCTTCTTGATCTCCTCCAGGAGGGTCTGGTCAGCCCTCAGCTCCTGCTCCTTCAGCTGTTCTTCGAGAGCATTTGCTCTGAAGAGAGGAGAAAGAAAAGATTAAGCTTTCCTTATGCCCACTGCCATCCCAAGGGAGGGACCACTCTTTTTCCAGCCCCTTCCCACCTCAAAGATGAGCTGGGAGAAACAGATTGTAAAACAGAGCGAGATTTCAGACAAAATACACCGATCACCATCTCAACAGCTTCACTCCACCCCAGCAGATGCAGTGGGACAGTACAGGAAACCCCCAAGGGCCCAACTGCTGACCAAACCAGGTCAATAAAATAAAACAAGCCAGATGGTACCTGCTGGTGTTGCCTCTAACTAGTTTTTTAAGTCTCCAGGCTGCATCAAAATCCTTTAAAGGGGGGAGGGTGGAAGCACAGTCATTATTTTATAACCTACAGCCTGTGGGTCACTCAGAACAAGCTATTTAATTGAAATCTCATGGAGTCACTGAGGCTGGAAAAGACCATCCAGATTATTGTGTTCAACTGTAAATGCCAGGGTTGTGGTTTCACCTGTAGTGGCCACGGCCTCCTTCAGCTGTTTCTGATCGCATTATCTAAAGGACAACGACAATCCCAACCCCCACTTTCACTCTCTCATATCCCCAACAAAAGATACAGGATCTGCAGGTCACCCTTCCCTGTGTGCCAACTTAACTGCAATAACAGAATCCCAGGGCAGTTTGGGTTGGAAGGGACTTTAAAGCCCATCCAGTTCCCCCCCCTGCCATGGGCAGGGACACCTCCCACCAGGCTGCTCCAGGGCCCGTCCAACCTGGCCTTGGACACTTGCAGGGATGGGGCAGCCACAGCTTCTCTGGGCAACCTGTGCCAGGGGCTCACCACCCTCACAGGGAAGAATTCCTTCCCAGCATCCCATCTAACCCTGCCCTCTGGCAGTGGGAAGCCATTCCCCCTTGTCCCCAGTCCCTCTCCAGCTCTCCTGGAGCTCCTTCAGACACTGGAAGGGGCTCTCAGGTCTCCCTGGAGCCTTCTCTCTTCTCTCCTCTCTTCTCTCCTCCAGGTAAACACTCCCAGCTCTCCCAGCCTGTCTGCACTAGACCAGGTTGCTCAGAGCCCCATCAGTCCTGGCCTTGAACTCTTCCATGGATGGGGCAGGGAGCTGGAATTTATGCAATGGCTTTGCCCAAGGAAAGGCTTTTCCCAAAATGAACCAACTCGTCCCCACCAGGGAGCACACTCAGCACTTCACCCAAAGCCAACTGACACTTCTGGGCCAAGCTGCTCCAGTGAAAACATTCCCCTCACTCCAAAATTTATCAGGCATTAGGGAAACCTTTGTTTGGATCGCTCAGATCCCTGACAAGGCTGTTACTTAACAGCCTTAGAGCCCTGTAGATAAACTCCTGCTGGGTTTATTTGGCTGAGGTAAACACAGACTGGGAGAGAGCGGCCTCCTACAGACACACTACACCACGTGGGATCCAAAGGGCTGCAGCCCTGCCAGGATCCAGCAGCAGTGGAATCTGGGCTGCCTGGGAGGAGGGTGGAGATGGGTCGTAGAGACACAGCTGTACCCCTCACCCACAGCTACTGGGTGAAATAAGGGCCAGAAAGAGAGCAAGGATGAAGTGTGTGTCCTCCTGGAATGGGAAGTCTTCCATGCAGAATGACTTCCCTGTGGTGTTCCAGGGTGTCCTGGAGCCAAGGAGCCAAGTCCTGGCGTTCCAGAGATCTTTTGGGAGGGACACATGGGGCAGGGAAGCACTTTATATATATATATATAGTCAAATAAAGAAATAAACATAATGATAATTAAATACAATAAAAATAGAGTATCCCGAGATAGAAGGGACCCACAAGGACCATCCAGTCCAATTCCTGGCTCTGCACAGACACCCCAACAATCCCACCCTGTCCCTGTCCCATTGTCCAAACACTCCTGGAGCTCTGGCAGCCTCGGGGCCATGACCACTGCCCTGGGGAGCCTATTCAGTGTCCACCACCCTCTGGGGGAAGAGCCTTTTCCTGAGATCCAACCTGACCCTGCCCTGATACAACTCCATGTTACTAAAAGCCAAGTATAAAAAAAGGAAAAAGCCAAGTCCTGGAGTTCCAGAGGCCTTCCAGGATGGACACATGAGTTGGGGAAGCACACAAAATATCAGTAAAATATATATAAAATATACAAAAATACATAAAATATATGCAAAAATAATTTATATAACACATATATATGTATATAAATATATATAAAAAATATATAAATCCAAAAGGCTTGGAGACAGTCAGTTTTCCTCCTAGCTGCTGGTCAGGGCTGTGCTCTGCATTTTGGGTGGCTGCTGCAGGACGTGGATGGGAAGAGGCTCCCGGGAGATGCTCGGCCGGGCTCTCACCTGTGCACCAGCTGCAGGTTCTCCTGCCGGAGGCGGCTGTGCTGCTCCCCGTTGGCAGCCGTGTCCTTCTCCAGCTCCGTCACCCGCTTCTCCAGAAACACCACCTGTGAGGAGGCACAGGGGGGCTCAGCCACCCAGCCCCGAACCCACTGGGATGGGCGTCCATAAACCCGGAGCAGCTCCCACACCACCATCCTTAAAAACAGAGGGTTGCCACTGGAATGGGGCAGCAGTGCCTTCATTTAAAGCATCTTTATAAAACATCCTTTTCCACCCTGGTTTTGATGTCTCCCATGTACTAGTACATGGCCAAACACTTCAGTCTTTCTTCTCTTCAGCCCTTTCCTGATGACATCCTAAATGGAGTCCAGAGGGACCTCCAGGGCTCTGCTACATCCATGTGCAGCCCTGAGGCTGGATACCTCCCCTCACCTAGAACAGGACTGAACTCCTGGATTTACAGATAAATAAAATCACACAGGAGGTGTCAATGCCAGCTGGTGGAGAAGGATCAGAGGGGAGCACCTATATGGGCTTCATTCCACTGTATTTGCATTTCATTCATTCAAATCCCATTTACACCCATATAAAACAATCACGGGGGACAGGCAAATAGGAGCATATCTGCAAAACCCAAACCACAGCTCTGGGAGAAGGGCAAGAGATATCTGAGTATTAAAACAACCAGAGACCAAGGCTTTTTCTAGCAGTACATCCATGGTTTCTCAAGTCAGATGCCTGAAGGAATGCAAGTATTTTTTTCAACTGTTAGGCTTGGAAAACATTGATTTTTAATTATTTTTAAAGGTCTTCTATGCATTATAATTATTTCCAAGAGCAGTCACACATATGCATATATTTCTCTTTCACATGCAGCTCTCTATCCATATTCCAGAATTAAAAAGCCATTTCCGAGGAGTTTCAGGACTGCAGCAGAACTTTACACATGCCCCAGATTACCCGTCTTTAATTTTCCTTCTTTCCCATATTTTTAGCTGGGGGTGCTCAAACAAAAGCGCTCTTGTGCTCCCATCTTGCCCTGTAACTCTTTCCTTGTAACACCCCAGTAAAACTCAGTAGGACCAGCACAAAATCAGCTTTTCCTGATGCCACACACAGAGCGTGCCAAGGAAAGGAAGCTCTTGTTTCACATCGGGTGAACTGACTCAGAAAAGCAGAATTTGAGAACCTCTTGTTATGTGAAAAAGAAGTGAAAATGCTGCCTGTGAACAGCCCTCTCTCCTCCTAACATGCTGGGACAGCCACCACTCCTGGAGAAGGCTCCAGCGTCACCTCTTGATCCAGCACAGGAGCACTGCACTCCCTGAAGTGCTCTCATCCTCCATCCCCTTGATGTTCCACCTGCATCCACCTACCCAGAGGATCTTCAGCCTGATCCCGCCTATGGATCTGGGAGCACTGCAAGGCACTGAATCCTCCATGATAGCGCAGGCGGCTTCCCTGCCCTCCTGCCCCGTTCCCACCTTGTCCTACAATCCTTTCCTCTTAACATCTCAGAAAAACCCAGCAGGACCAGCACAAAACCAGCCTTATCCTGATGGCACAGGCAGAGTGTGCCAAGGACAGGAAGCTGCTCACCTTGTCCGTAATGTCCTCTTCCATACACTCCAGGTTATCCCGGTAGGACTCCTCCATCACCCCCACGGCCAGAGAGCTCGTCTGGTGTAGCTGCCTAAAACAGAGACAAAGCACCCCGACCCAGAGCAGCACCGGCATCAGCGGCAGTATTGTGGGCCAGGGGGACATGGGGACAGCCACCGCCCGCCCCCACTGCCACCACGCCTCTTCCCAAGGGACTGGGCAGCACCGCTCCTCGCACTGCTGCGTTTCCAGCAGAGCCCCCGGCAGAGCAGCCGTCCCCTGCACCACCCAGGTCCCCCAAGAAGTCCAGCACCTCGGAGACACTGGATAACAGGGATAACAGGGAGCAGACGTGGACACAGCTCTTGGGACTTCATACTGGAATCTTTGCTCTTGCTCTTTGGAATGGGAAGAGATAAGAGTTCCCTTTTTCCACTTTCTCTCTTTCTGAATGGCCCTGGGCCATGGATTAGCCAGCAAAGGCCAGAGTACTCCCTCTGACACTGATAAGGTGGGGAAGCAGAGGGGGCAGGGGCTGCAAGGGGAGGGATGGGTAAAACCTCCCGAAACTGCTGTGAAACACCCCAGGCCACCTGGGACAGCCCAGGGCAAGCTAATCATTAGCAAGACCTTGACACCAACACAGGTGCCCCCAGCTTTGTGAGAAGCTAAAGGACACCCCGGGGAGGGGCTGGATTGGGCACCACCCCTGTGGCACCTCATGGCACAGGGATGAGCTACTGCCATGGGGAGGATGACGTATTCCAGCTCTGGAACCCCAGGCAGGAGCTACCAATAGGAAAACACTCTGCTCTCCTCCTGCTTTCAGCAGGAGATGGATGAGAAAACCACGAAGGTCTCTTTTGAACCTCAGTTTTTTCTAGGAATTTGTAACGTTGGCTCTCAAATTCATCCCACTGCACAACATGCTCATGTCAATGCTCACAAGCATAACTGGCATTTACCAAGACACCACAGCCAAGGTCCGGCCTAATTTTGCATCCTCACCCTCAGTATATATTTAGATTTTAAAGTCTTGGGCACATTTGTCATTTACATCATGTCAAGCACAATGAGGCTCAAGCAGCTGAGATTTTGTGGCAGGAGCAGAACCCAGATAACAAAAACGAAGAAAGAGCCCTTACCAAAACAAAATCAATTTCCCAAAAGCATACATTTTGGGATTATTCAGCAATTACAGTATCTGCAACAAAGGGTTTGCTTTGGGCTGTGCTTATGGATTTGGCTTGGCAATGCCCTGTTATCTCTCTCCTTATCACAAACTAAAGCAAACTGCTCTTGAATTAACCAATATTTACCCAAGCCCACAAGTCCCAGCCTCAGAATGGCATCTTGCACAAACCAGGAGGGCTCAATCCCCCAAAAGGCAGGGAATCTCCATTCCCAAAATTTTAACTCAAATTCTTCCTAAATTATCTCTGCCACAGGACAAAAACTAGTTCTAAAACAGGAAACCTGGGGACAGGCTGCTCCCTTCAACCCTCTTTCCTGCCAGTGTTTTTAACAAAGCTCTAGAAAGTAAGATGACTGGAAGTAGGAAATGTAGTATCAAGGACCTGCTTCCTTTCCAGGAGGGGAAATCGTGTCAGGGGAGATTGCTGACTGCAGGAAAAATGGAGAAGGGAAAGGTCTAAGAGCACAGTGGGAGGAAGAGGCATAGGGTCAGCACAGGGAGCAGAGTGAGTGCTACGCACAGGGTTTGAGCATCCCCAAACTGAGCTGCCTGTTCCTCCACAGTGTCCCTGTCCTGCTTGGAAGCAAGCAAAGAGAAAGCCAGTAAGTGCAGAGGCAAATCTTCCTCCTGAGCAGAGGCAGGATGGCAGAGGTAAGACCCAGTTTATCCTTAAAATCATGATGGCACATAAACAGGAGAGATGGGGAAGCTAGGAGAGGAAAGGAGAGCACCAGTTGTCACAGAGAGGATGGACGGACCCTCTGCCCCAGGGATTCAAAGCAAACTGCCTGAATTCATCCTGCATCTCTGTGCACTCAGGGATTGAAATGTCCACAATAAAAAGGTGACCGACATCACACCATGAGGTCGTGCAGGACAGAAGCAGCACAGCATTAAACCTGGTTTAAACCAGGGTTAAACCATTAAACCAGGCTTATCTGCAGCCCCCCCGGCTGCCCCAGAGCGTCTGCCGGAGCCGCGTAGGGGCTGCTCCCACAAAGTCAAGTGCTGAGGGTGACACTGAGCGAAGTAAAACAGGACCAAGAGCTGCCTAAGGTGACTGGATTTTTTGGGGTGCTGGAGAAATCCCTCCAAGTGGGGGGACCGACTACTCTAGAGATCCCCCCACTGGGGAAGGGAACAGCGCAGGGGGATATGTCCGTCCAGAGTCTCCCTCCCTGCTCCACATGCCCCTGGTATGGCACTGAAGGATGGTGGTGCCCCAAAAGCACCCCAATTTTGTCCTGGAAAAAAACAGGTTGCCAGCAGCCTCCAGTTGTGAGCATGAGTGAGAAACACCCATTTCAGTAAAAATACATCAGAATTAAAACCACTTTTCCCCGGGGCTATGAAATAAATCCACAAATAAAGCACTTCAAAGCTTATTTTAAGTGCTGCTTCCACAGAGCTCGCAGCTCTATCAAGCCAGTGGGAACAGAGTATGGGCTTACCTTGCCACCTTCTTGCTGGAAAGTCTTTTATTTGGGCTGCAGAATGAAGAAGAAACAGGAAAGTGTTAGAAAAGCTGCCAGTGGAGAGCAAGGGAAACAGGAAGCTGCAAGGACTCCGGGGCACATCCTTTGCTCTGGCAGTGAGCGCCCATGACATGCACCCCCCAACTTCCCCCTGTAAAGGGCAGGCACGGATTTAACACCACAGAGATAACAAACCACATGGAATAACACTGGAGAAGACTTCACTGCCTCCCACAACACTCTCCTCTCCTACTGATCCCTGCCTGAAAATTGATCCCCAAGGAAAGTGCTAATAATAGTGGAAGGGTGCCTGGTGTAGATAGCAGAGTGAACCACGTCTCCTCACCCCACAGCACCCCAGGCCTTCCCTGGCAACCCCCCAAAGCTCCTGCTGCATGGATAGGGGACAGGGAGCAGCTCCTGCCTGCCAGGTGCCACATCCATCCTTCTCCCCTTCCCACAAGGAAGGGAGCCTGTTTGGCTCTGGATCACCAGAGGATTGCTTCCTACTTGGAGCTCAGAGGTTTTAGGAGCTGTTGATGGTGTTCCTGTCTGGACTTCAGGCTGTTAAGAGTGACTCAGGAGGGGGATGAGCTCTCCTCTGCAGGGATACCCGATGGAGATCACTCTCCTGGATGTGTGTCCAGCCACACCATACCACAGCGGTCAGCGCTTAACTAATGCTCAGCGTGACCACGTTCGAGCAGCCAAGGTCTGTGTGACCCTGTCCCAGCCCCTCGGGGCAGGCTGCAGGCCCTCCCTGCTGAGAAAAAACCAGCCTTTTCCAGAAACAACTCCTTGCTGAGATGCTCCTGCCAGTCTTTTGGTCATGATTATGCTGGTGAAGTGAGCAGGGCTTAGATCTCACTCCTCATCTTCCACCAAACACAGGCTGGTGTCAAACAGATGCCAAACAGCTGCCACTGGGTCACATCACTGGTACCAAATCCTCACTTGACAATGGCAGCAGAGAACCTGAGCAGAGAAACAGCAATTGCATTCCCTGGTGTTTAACTCAGTTGAGGGAAAAAATAATAAATAAAATAACCTGGGAGTTCACTCCTGCCTAGAGCTGCAATATTCGTTCTTCGAAGAAAGAATTAAAAATAACTCAGGACAATTTTCTTTGTAAAAAACCCCCAAGGCCCGACTGGAGGGTGTTGTCAGGGTGACCAGCCCTCATGTCAAAGTGCATCCTCAAATCCCCGATTTCCAGGGAGCACAAGAGCTGCTCCTGGCTGGGCTTCAAGGCTGCTCGGCGCCTGCCCGAGGGGAGGAGGTCAGGCCCTGGTGTTTGCCAGGAATTGTAAGGAATGTCCCCAGCACTGGGGGCAGGAAATATCTTCCTCTGCAAAAAGCTCATCGTAAAGCAATGCCAGCACCTGCTGAGGGCTGAGACACCAGCTCTGCTGTGAGGGCACTGAAACAAAACAGTCACAAACTCCTTCATCCCAAGCTCCTTGAGGATTCTTCCCTGCCTTCCTGTTCTGTGGGCTTGGGAAGCAGCGTCCCAGTGCTGGGAGCAGGCTCCCCAGTTTACTCCAAGGATCAAACACTGTCTGTAAGCCCACAGTTTTTAAGAGAAAAGTTGTTATGGGGTGGTTTTGGCTTCATCCCAGCTGCCAGAATCCCCTGGTGCAGGTGTCTTCAGGCTTGTCCCGGATTTTGGTCCATTTCCTACTGTTCTGGTTGTCTGCAATTTGAGATGTGTCCCCTGTTCCAAGGGCTCCACATCACTGGTGATACTGGCAGGAGAAACAGGATCCCTCTCACCCTCATCAGAGAGAGGGTGGGCATTTCCCTTTCCATCAGGGCCTCTGGAACATGTTTCCAGTAAAGTTTTGCTTGGGAAAGCCTGTGCACAGATGGAGGAATTGCACCTCCTCACATATCAAATCAAGACATATGGAATTCCCATCACGACCATGGGACAGGGAAACCTCCACTGGAAATGCCATCCATCACAGGGGGCTCTGAGGCGTTAGTTCAGCTATGCAGGTAAATTTGGTGGAAAAAAACTGAAATGGAGTGGGGCTGCTGGTGCATCCAGGGAAAACCAGTGTCCTACAAAACTGCATAACCTGAGACCCCTCACTGATACTCTGGGCCTCCAACAACAAAGAAAACTATTTACCCGAGAAAGAAAAAGAGAGAGACATTCTTTTTTCATTAAAAAGAATTCAAGCTTTTGTTTGTTTTCCTGTTCTCTTGCCATGGCTATGTAGTCCACGAGAGCTCCCAGGTCCCCCTGTTCATATAGAGAACAGACAGGGATGAAGAGCATGATCAGAAACCAGGTCTGAAGAGGACAATCCGCCATGAGAAAAATGATTATCATTAATACCACTATCCTTCCACCCAGTGGGCTTAAACAGGTCTGAGTAAATAAACCAACAAGCAGAAATCCCTTCCCACTTCTCAAACCAGCATGTCCAGCTGCTGGTTGGTAGGCCTCCAAAAGGACATTCCTAGACTCATAAGGTTCCTACACAAAGGTCCTGGTGTCTGTCACATCTCCCCAGCCCATGGTGGCAGAGGCAGTGGGGTAAACTGAGCGAGACAAGATTTGACTGCTCTCAAGCACATGGAGCAGACTGATTCCTTCAGAACACTGCTGCAGTGGGAGGATGGGCTGTCCCTGCCCTTCCAGGCTGAACCAGGAGCTCAGCTGTGCTTCCACATTACTGACGGTCTTTCCTTGGTAACAGAAATACTGTAAACGACCAGCTCATGCTTCCAGTGCTGGGAGAAGTCCCCATCACTCATAGGACATGCAAAGGGGCTGCCCAAAGAAGGGGACACTCTCCTTGTCTCCCAGACCCCATGGCTTAGATTAAAGATATATTCTGCTCACCCTCCTTAAGATTATCACCACCTTCCCCACCTGCGGAGTCCCACCTTTCTGGGTGAAACTCATCCCCTTTCACAGGAATCGACCAACGCAGCAAAGGGAAAGCTGGGCAAGGCAAGGAGAGTCTTCCCTCCCAGAATGTCATTCCCAACACTGAAAGGGCCACAATTACCTATTCATTTCAAGATCATTCAGGCGAGCAGAAAGGTCCTCGAGGCGGTTGATTTGTTTGTGGCACTGGCTACAGTAAAACTCAAAAGCTTCATCTGCGAGAATGCTGTGCAGTTTCGCAGCGAGCGGATTGGTGCTAGAGAAAGCACAAGGACATTTCAACAGGACAGAACCACAAGCAGCAGCTTCAGCTGGGGCTTCCACAAGCTCAGGGTACAGGGGGGCAGGGAAACTTTTCGTGGGAGATGTGAGACTTGTCATTAAAAACATCAGGGCAGATTGGGTAGACTCCCACCTTGATTTTAGAAGCCAAATTTCAGTCAATATGGGGTTGCTTAGAGCAATATATAGACAATGCATAATTTCTTCTAACAACGTATAGCTGATTTATAATTAACAACACTTGTATCATCTGTCTCCCAGACACTCCCAGCAGCCAAGTTTGGCCTGTGTTTCCAAACCCTTGTGACTGTCAGCTCCTGTGGGGGATCCCCAAGAGCCTAGGGCAGGTGAGGTGAGTGCTTCCCACAAACCTACCCCACTACAAAGTCCACTTTCCAACACGATTTTCCAGGCAATCTATCCAGGAGGCTCCAGCACTTGTCCTCATTAAGTGCAGGACTGGGAGCTGGGAGCCAGGGGTGACTCTATGGCGGGTTTAGGCTGGATATCAGGAAAAGGTGGCTGGGCACTGAACAGGCTCCCCAGGGCAGGGGCCCTTTGGTCAGTGTCCCATTTTCCAATGGGAAGCTCTAAAAATAGAGCAGATTTGCTGATGTGGACCCACTGTTAGTAATGCACAGTCAGATTTTCACTGCAAGGAACTTTTAAACTAAGATTAAATGGGCAGTTGCAGTTCAACCCCTCTCTCCTACAAAGTGAAGCCAGAGAAAGCAAGCAACAGTGCTGCCATGGAAATGCCACTTGGGAAGGAGACACAGGGGTCTTCAGAACATTAATAACTTGGGAAGCTGGGAGTCACTTCCCCACCTGACATGCTTTGGACAGGACAGAGGGATTCTGAACAGCAAAAGAAATGTGTCAATTTGGGGCCAAATAAAACTCTCATCTTTTCTGTAGGAATATACGCTTCTGGAAGCCACAGATTGAATCAAAGAAAGGTTAACAGTGAAAAACCAAAGCAGCTCAGTAAGAAAGACAGGTAAAGGTGTGAGCAAACACAAGCAAGCTTAAAACCAACAGGCATCCAAAAGGGATAGTGAAACCCAGGATACAGATACACACCACTCCTGGCCCAGGGGATGTTGAGTGTGTGGGACAACCCAGGGGCCCCTTGGGTCAGCCCCATTTTGGGGGCAGTGGGGTGTCAGGGTCACCCCCAGTGTCTGGCCTTGAGTCTGTGCTGTCTGTACAGTATTTCCAAGTCCCCTTAGACAGGCAACTGTTCACCAGTCAATGCCAAATTACTCATCTTTTCCCATTTCTGGAAAAAAAAATCAAATTGAAAACCATTCCCTACAGCCTCCAGGGCAGGTTCGGACCTGGGATAATCCATTCCCAGCAGGACACAGGTCATTTGCTCAGACTTTGTGCAGGGAAGAGGTGACAGCAGCTGAGTGGCCTCTGAGGAAGGGATGTGCCCTTTTCTGGGCGCTGGTGGGTGAGTTTCCTTCCCAGGCTGGTGCACCCTGGCCGAGGTGGGAACCCAAATCTAACCAGCATTAATCCAAATGAGAACAGAAGTGTGGAGAGAACCCCTAGGCCAGCCTGGCAGCTCCTGGGGTGTGTAAAGATCTCCCTGGCCTCTGGCTGTGCTGGCTCTGTGCCCGTTGAGTGGGTGAGAGCTCCGTCCCACTGTGCCCTGGGGTGTCCCCACCTACTCTTGTGGCACACAGCCATGCTCCATGGACTCAGTGATCCCCATGGAGCTCCTCCAACTCGGCACATTTTACACTTCCATGACACAGAGCCTTCCTGCTGCCTCCCTCCATCTCCAGCAGCAGCGTTCGCCTGCCACAGGTCAGTGGTGCTCCCTGATGTGAGGAGCCTTCCCCTTCATTTCCCACCAAGCATTGCCAAAAGACTTTTCCTCCTTGGAAGGATGTGCCAGGGAAGAGGTGGCAACCCAATGGGATGCATCACAAATACATATACATAGGGACTAAGCAGGGAAATTCAATATCCTGCAGTGTTCTCCCTGAAGGCTCTTGGGGTTTGTGCTAGTCCTCTGGCAACAGTCTGGAGCTGTGGCAGGAAATGTGTTGTTAGTCCTGTTTAGAGGCTCCTGTAGCATGGAAAGGGTGTGTGCAGATGTGGCCCCTTACAAGAGATGTTATTCCTTGTATATAAAATACAGAAAAAAAAAAAAGTTCAGCCCAAACCAGTGACATCGTGTGGTTCTTTCAGGTTTTACTGCATCGAACAGAGTGGGGCTGCTCAGAATCTTGGAATGGTTTGAGTGGGAAAGGCCCTTGAAGATCATCCAGTTCCACTCCCCTGCCATGGGCAGGGACACCTTCTACTAGACCAGGTTGCTTTAAGCCCCATCCAGGCTGGCCTGGGACACTTCCAGGGATGGGGCAGCCACAGCTTCCCTGGGCAACCTGTGCCAGGGCCTGCCCACCCTCATGGGGAAGAATTCCTTCCCAATATCCCATCTGACCCTGTCCTCTGGCCATGGGAAGCCATTCCCCTTTCCTTGTCATTCCTTATCTAAAGTCAAGATCAGCACAGTCTCAGGGAATGATCAGCCAAGGACCTTCACACACACAATGATAATCCAAGGTGAGGACAGACCTGAGAGGCACAAGGGAAAACATTCCTGACTCTGGAGGTTCTGCAGGGTTGATCTCCAGCCTGTCTCTCCAGCAAGCCCCAGCAGCAAATCTCCAGCAAAAACCACCACGGGCCACGTGCCAAGTGAGCCTCTCCCGCACAGAGAAGATGGGATAAGATTTGGATTAGATCCAAAGAGACAGAGCAGAGGAGAGATGGTGCCTGACAGAGCAAATTTGGAACACTGGGAGTGCAGGCAGACTGGGAGCTCTGGAGTGATGATAATAAAGAAGTTTAACTGATTGTAAAGCTCCTTTAGCTGGGTATTTTCTGGACAGGAGCCTTCAGGATGAGGCTGGAAGATCATCCTCATGGAAAAATGAACATCAGGGCTGGTTTTCATTCAGAGAATTCTTCTTACAACACAGCACCAGTGCAGTTGACTCTCCTCAGCATTCCTGGACAAGCACAGATGAGAGACTGTGCCCTTCCCTCTGCAGGGTATCCCAGCATGAAGTTCTGGTCTCCTGAAGGAATGACTTACGAATCCTTTACAGCAACTCTCCTACTGCAGTTAGCACCTTCAACCACCAAAAAGAAACGAGCCCTGACTGGCAGCACAGGGTGGGTGGGAGGGAGGTTTGACACCAGAAATTCCCTGCACCCAGAATTGCCCAACCCCTCTGAAGGCTTTGGAAAGTTGGGAAAAAACAGGTAGACAGCAAAAACAAAGTTATGAGTTTACACTGCTGCAGAAAGGCACAAATGCATCATCCCAAAGTGAAAAAGTATGTTCTTGAATTCAGCACAGGATCACTCCTGCCCTGTGCTTCCAGTGGAAAAACACATTCCCAAGTGTTATCTGCCATCACAGGGACTTGTGGTCTGCAGCACTGGATGATATTCCAGCTTTTACTTATTCTCCTTAAAAAGTGAGTCTTGATGGGGTTTGTACCATCATACAACCACCTCAGTCCATCCTGAAGGGGCTGGAAAAAGGACTTTTTCCTGGTTTCAGACCCTAAAGCAAGAAGAAAAAGCTACAGCCTGCTTGTTGCTCCACATACCCTTAGGGAAGGAGTGCTGTCACAGCTTGTGCCAACCATCGGATCAAAGCCCAAAACACAAGTATAAAAGAGAAAGAAAAGTAAAAGTAATCCATCATCACCAGGGGTAAAACTGCACGGTGATTTTATCTCCTGGAAGATTCTGTGAGAAGCCACATCCCTAACAGGAGCTGGAACGTGATGCATGGAGATACAGACGGCTCTTCCACCTGCGCCTGGGCCTCAGTGCCTCTGGATGGGAGGATGGGCATTAATCAGGGAAAAGAAACACTTGGAGAAGGGAATTCCTCTTTCATTTTCAAGTTGATTGTCCCATTGTGTCCAAAGTTTTCCAGGACCCCTGTCTTGCAAAGCCCAAGGAAACCCCTTTCCCACAAAGAAGAGTGAAGGCACTGAGCAACTGAATCTGGTTAAACAGTGCCATGGCTGAGTTACCTGGGAGAGAGGAACGAGGAGCTGCTAAAGCTGCTTTCCCCATTACACAAGCTGTCCGAGAACAAATCTGCTTCGTGCCCTTCTCCATAATCCTCAAAGTGTTCCTCTCCACTAATGACTGTGACAATGGAATGGCTGAGGTCCGAGCCCAGGGGCAGGTCATGTGGGTGGGATCTGTGGGAACAGAGGGGAACACGTTAGAGGGTGGGTGCCACAGTCACCTTTCCAATTACATACAGGACATGCCCTTTCCAAGCCATGTCCCCCATTCCAGCAGAGAAATAAGAGATCTTCACCCTGTGCCTTGAGCAATGAAGGGGCAGCCCAGGCACCACTGGGAAGTTTGCAATGATATTTTTTCCCCAATAAACCAAGTTTTTTTCCACACACACTCCCCAGCCAGCTGCAACTTGGGACCTGGGGGCACTCCAGTTTGCAGGGCTGATGATAAAGCCCTGTCCAGCCAAAGGCATGGCAGAGAAAAAGATGGACATGTCCCAAATACATCCTAACTATGTTCTGAGTTCCACGGGCAGCCTGTGTGCCAGGCTCACTCCTGCTTGTTGCTGCCTAATCCTCTCAAGGGTGCAGTCCAGGGTTTAACTCTGTAGCCCTGGTGGGATTGGTGTCAAGGGGGGTTTAGGCAGCTGCCAAACCTGGCAGGGACAGACCCCCCAAAACAAAGCCCCTTCCCTGCTCCTGCTGGGAAAACATTGTATGTGACAATCTTGCAGTGGGGAAGGCTCTTCCATGTGTTTTTACCCCTGGATCCAGAAGGCTGTAGTGTGTTAAGCTTCAGTGTAAATCCTAAACACACCCAGCACAGGTCCTGGGATGTCCCTTGCTTCTGATGGAACAGTCAGCACTAAGTCATCATCCCTGAAAGCATCTTTGCACGTGTAGAGCATGGAGCCACAGAATCATGGAGTCGTTTGGGTTGGAAGGGACCTTAAAGATCAACCCATTGCACCCCCTGCCATGGGCAGGGACACCTCCCACCAGCCCAGGTTGCTCCAAGCCCCATCCAGCCTGGCCTTGGACACTTCCAGGGGTGGGGCAGCCACAGCTTCTCTGGCAAACCTGTGCCAGGGCCTGACCACCACATCAAGCCACCACAGCAGGATGTGCACATCCCTAAAATGAACTTTCCTGCCCATGACTATAGAGAGTTTAAAATTAAGCCCGGGAAAAGGCAGGGGGTGTTTGTAAGGACCAGGCTGTGAAAGTGTCCATGTGGCTCTGAGCCACAGGAATGTGTTTTGGGTGAACTAGCACTACTCTCCTTTCCAAAACTAAATGCTAAAAATAAGAAAACATTGCAGTATTATAAAAATTGGTGTTTCAGCCTATGCCCCCATCTCCATCCACTTGCTAGGAAAGGGAAATGGGAGCATGGCCAGACTGCTGGGATAAACCAGCAAATAAAAAAGATTATGGGTAAGCCATTTATGACAAAAACCTACACCATCTGAAGGATTTGCCCTTATCCCGCTAATAAAAGCATGTCAACCCTTCAGATCTCTTTTAAACCACCAATAAATCCACTCCAGCTTGTGGGCATCTGCACATCCTCCTCGTGTCTTTTTTATTCCACAGTGTGATCCACCAGAATCCATCCATCCCCGTGGTGAGTCAGACCATGGCCAAAAACAGTGGAAATCTCTCCAGGAATAGAAGGCAGGGAGTAGAATTGTTAACTAAGAAGCAAAACCCAAGCCCAGATCCCTAAATCTGGGGCTGTGCTTTGACAAGTACCATACAGAAGCAGATCTGATCAAGCACCTCAGCCTGGGATGCTTTGAGCAGTAAACAGTATTTCTTACTCACCTCTGGGGCCTCCAGCAGCTTTGAGATCCAAAGTCCAATTAATCTTTACTACACAAAGCTTAAATAACCCTTACACTCAAACCATCTAAGATATGTTGAGCTTTAAGAGCTCCTGAGAAGTGATGTTGAAGCTTTGATTCACCCCACCAGCTGTGTTGGTCAGATTGGACTCACTGGCTGTCCCTGCAAGAGCTCTGGGCACTCGAGGTGTCCCCTCCTGTGTAGGGTTTGAAGGCACTAAAACCAGCTTTCAACACCTTAGGAACAGACTTCCAGAGGATCCCATCTTCAACTTTTCAAGTCTTTAAGTCCAATGGAGCCTTTCCTTAATTTTTTGACTACCTGGAATTTGTGGACACTTAACACACCTGGCAACAGGCACCACTGTGCTTGGACAGAGCACCCACAGGACACCCAACATTTCCAAACCCACTCTGGGAATAGCAGTGAATACCAGAATGTTTTAGATTTAAAGGGCCCTTAAAGGCCATCTTGTTCCACCCCCTGCAGGGACACCTTCCCCTACCCCAGGTTGCTCCAAGCCCCATCCAACCTGACCTTGGACACTTCCAGGGATAGGGCAGCCACAGCTTCTCTGGGCAACCCGTGCCAGGGCCTCAGCACCCTCACAGGGAGGAATTCCTTCCCAGTATCCCATCTAAACCTGCTCTCTGGCAGTGGGAAGCCAGAGAGCAGGTCTGTCCCTCCATCCCTTGTCCCCAGTCCCTCTCCAGCTCTCCTGGAGCCCCTTTAGGCACTGACAGGAACTCTGAGGACTCCCCAGAACTTTCCCCTCTCCAGGTGAACCCTCCATCTCTCCCAGCCTGTCTCCAGAGCAGAGGGGCTCCAGCCCTGGAGCATCTCCGTGGCCTCTTCTGGACTCTCTCCAGCAGCTCCGTGTCCTTCCTGTGCTGGGGACGCCAGACTTGGGAAGCTTCAAGAACAGCCTAAGCTTAAAATAACAAAGCATTTCGTACGTACAGGCAGGTGAGTCGCAGGCCCGTCCCCGCTGGCAGGGCCCGGGGGCGCACACAGGCTGCCATGGCCCCGGCGGTGCCGGCGGTGCCGGGGTGCGCTGCGGCAGTGCCGCGGCCGCTTGTGTCCCAAATTAACCGTCCCCGAGCTGGACGTGCTGCGGCGAGAAGAGCCAGGCCGGATAATCTCATTTCTGCTCTAAGCCACAGCACCCTTTCAGTGCCGGCGCTGCGGCCGCGGCAACACGGCTCGCTGCATCTCTGACGTGCACCGATGGATTTTGGGGTGGGAGGGAAACCCGATGCTTCCAAAAAGCAACGGGAGCTGTAAGGACTCCCCAGAGCACCAAGCTTGCGTGGTGAGTTTTTGGCCAAACCTAATTCTGTGTGTTAGTAGGCCTTCAGCAAAAATTATTCCAGAGGTTTTGGTGCTCTGGGGTCATGAACCACATTGGCACCAGGACAGGTTGGGCAGAGTCGCTGTGGCTGTCCCATCCCTGGAAGTGTCCAAGGCCAGGTTGGACAGGGCTTGGAGTGACCTGGTCTAATGGAAGGTGTACCTGCCCATGGCAGGTGATGAGATGAGATGAGATGAGCCTTAAGGTCCCTCCAACCCAAACCATTCCATGATTCCATGATTCTAAAGAGATTATTCCCTCCCCTTCCTCCTGCCAGCATCCCAGTTTCACCCCAAACTCCACTTTTCCTCCAAAAATGAGGTGGGCCCAGGAACAGTTTTGCCAGCAGCGGTTCAGACCCAGGGAAGGAGCTCTCAACTCATGTTTCTGTGCTTCAGGCACAAGTCTCAAACTAGTTATTACAGGAGATGGTTGCACATCAAAGGGCATACACGTTTTTAGGGAAAACAAAAATAGGATGAGTTCCCCTCCTGACTTGAAAATTATATGTTGTGTTTCTGGCTTAAGTGATAGATTAAAAACTGCAAGTCTTTCAGGTGTTTGGATCACCTGGGAAGTTATTTTAGAGGTTAAAGATGCTAATGAGGGTACAAAAGATCACCCAAGGCAAGCAATGATTAACTCAAAGAGATTGCCAGACCACGCTCCAAAACAGCCTACACATGGTGCAGCCTAATTATCATCATTATTCTTCAAGAGGAGCTATTTTGGTCTCGCATAAAGTTCCAAACACAAAGAACAAACCAAGTTTCAGCAAGACAGATTCAGCCCACTTGATTTTACATCCTCAGGCTGTGTCTCCCTTGATCCTCATCTGCTCCCAGCGTCCTGCCCTGCATGGTGGGTTTTGCTCCTTGCTGTTCCCACTCACCCATGCTCCGGTTCCTCGATGGGATCTGTGAACTCTGAGTGCACAGTGGAGTCGATGGCACTGTCTGTCTCCACCTCGTCGTGCATCTCGTGGTGGATGAGTGTGCTGGTGTCTTCATCCGTGAAGGTTTCGCACTCGCTGTACGTGCTCTCCGAGCCCATGTAAGCACTGTCAGTCACCTCATTTGCCTGGTAAAAAGCACAGGAGGCAAAAAATAAGATCCTACAGCAATGTGGATTCATGGCAGAGCAGGACAAAACACGTGCGAGGCAGCAAATTTTGGCTGTGTTACATTTCTGGGCACAGAAATCCAACTTCTTAAATCCACCCCACGTCCAGGTGCTGCTCTGTTGGCACCCTGGGGTGCACCCCAGCCTTTGCAGTGTTTGGAAAGCAGATCACAGAAATATAGTCTAAATAACAGTTGGAGGGAGGTTTTGTTGTGAGCCAGTATGGATTTGGCAAGGGCAGGAGGGATTACCCACTGCTGACTCAGCAGTTCCAATCCCCGCTGCTTTCTCCCACTCCATTCCAAGAGGACACGTTATTAATCTGAATTTCCTGCAAAAACCACCATTCAAAACTACCAGTTACTCATTAAAGCACCTTTTACTTTTTGCCCTATCTGGTAACACCTTCCATCCCTCAACAGCAAATAAGCTGGTTTATAAATCTTCATTACAGTGTCTCGTTTGAAGGGACCCAAATCTCCACATTTCGGCTGGAACACCATCTCAAATCCATCACCTGAGAAGGCTTCATGAAAGCAGCAGGATTTGACTTTTAAGAGACCATGATATATGGATGGAGGGTTTTCCTTCCAATTCTGCCCCTCAGGCAGGTATTCACCTTCAGCCCTGCCTGCTCATACATGTGGGCAGGGACAATCCCATCTGAGCCCAGTTCTCCATCCCTACGTTTGGAAGAGAACCATGGGAGCACCAGGAGAAACCACCTCTGAAAGTCATCACAGTGCCAGTTCCTTTCCCAGCATCTGGGGATTTCCCCAGCATGCCTCAGAGCAAATCAAATTATTTTTGGCTACATCAGTAGATAATAATAATATGGGATCTGTCAGTGCTGGTGCTGAGCTCCAGCTGATCCCCTGTCACCAGAGGTGTCAGGTGGTGGGAGCCCTCCTGCCTGGCCTCTGCATAAAGAGCTACTCACGAAAAGCCTTTTGCTCCACGTGAAGTTCACCTGAGGGAATCCCTCTGTGATGGGATATCCTCCAGCACGGCAGCTGGGCAGAGCAGCAGCAGCTTGAACACAGGCATGACTGAAGCAACCCTCTTTTCCTCTGCCAGAGAGTCCACAGAGCAGCTTTCATGGCCTTTTCCAAGGACTTTTGAGAAAACAGTGTTTCTCAAAGCCCTGTATTCATAAAATCATGGAATGCTTTAGGTTGGAAGGGACCTTAAAGTTCATCCAGTCCCACACCCTGCCACGGGCAGGGACACCTTTCACCAGACCAGGTTGCTCCAAGCCCCATCCAACCCGCCCTCGGACACTTCCAGGGCCAAAAAGGGATAGAAAACTTCAAAGGAATGGAGAGAGAGCTGCTCAACAGCAGTTCCTATTCCACATGGACACTGGGGAGCAGCAAAATGACCCTGGTTTGCTCCCCAGGTGCTTACCTTGCCACACTCATTGGTGAGGTGGACAGGACAGCCAGGAGCTCCTCTTGGAAGCTTGGCTCAGCTTCCACCTGACCTATGGACATCAGCACCTCTTTAGACACCAACCTGAAGTTAAACATGACATAAACCCGCACAGAATTGGAATCTATCGTGAGCCTGAGGCGAAGACAGGGAGAGAAGGCGACTTTCACCAGCCTTTGAGAGGAAAACAAAAGCTTCTAAAATCCCCACCCACTTTAAAAAGCATAAATTCACCAAAATCACTTTTATACCTAAAGCTGGGACTTGCTTAAGTGCTTTACTGGATTTATGCTGCACTTCCTAGAAACAGCACTACAGATTGAGGAGGGAGATTTGGAAGCAGAGGCTTGGCCTGCCTGGATGGCTCACAGAGAGAGGGCCCAAAGGGGACAGCAGCCACCCCCCTGCAGATCCCCCATCCTTTTGTCTCTTTGACAAAGATTTGATGTCAAAGTGGAAATAACTTTGCTTGCAGACTCCAAAATAAATGCTGCTGTAATGGTTTATGGTTTGTTTCTTTTTTCTTTCCTTTTTTTTTTTTTTTTTTAATACAAACCTTCCTTCTCACTGGAAAAGTTTGAATTTAAGTATACATTGAAGTATTATAATGAGTACAATGTAAAGACAGTTATTGAAAGAAGCCAAAAAAACCACCAGAACACCCCAATTCACAAGCAATTTGATTAAAACCTCTGTGGTTAATGTTGACCCTCTCAATATAAGGCATAACCAGGAGCTGGATGGTGCTCTTAGTTAGGGGTTGGAATGAGATGATCTTTAAAGTCTCTTCCAACCCAAACCATTCTATGATTCTATGATTTATCACATTGTTCCAGAACACCTTAATCATGGGAAACACCAGTATGGGGAGGGTGGATGAGGGAGCAACCCTTTAGGGATAGAAGTAGCCACCAGGACAGCATATCAATCATCCTTCAGGCCCACCAAAGATGTGCATCAAATTATTACTTGAAAATTAATTTTTTTTCCTTGTGATACCAGCCTAGATGAGATTTCAAATACAAGAGTCCTACTGAAATTAAACCTGTGTGATCAGTGAGTTAAGTATCAGCTGACACTTGAAACAAAGTCCTTCTCCTGAGCATGACCATGGAGAACTTTGCCTTTCATTCCATTACAGAATAAGTAACTAAACCTCAAGAAGAGATGTCAGGAGGAGATAAGCAAACCAGGGGGGTTTCAGTACTGCCAAATGCCTGACAGAGCAAAGCCAAGCCAAGTCTCTGTCCCTGGGCAAAGATGTGGGTGCAGAAAGTTCTATTTTATGGCCTTAGAAGCAGCTGGTTGTGCACTGACCCTTTAAAAACCTGGCTCTCCTTCAGCTAAATCTGCATTTCTGGGAGCAGGCAGAAAGTAAACATGTTTTTCAGCTTAAAAAAAAAGACAAACCACATACTTAAAGATATCTGTGGGGTTGGGGTAGCCATGCTGGTCTGCAAACACCCCGTGGGACATGCCAGGGATGTACCCACCACGTTCAGAATGGCGTTGTGTCACCAATATCAGTGTATTTTAAGTTTTTATCACATAAAACATACCCTCAGATACTTCAGGTAAACCTCAGACCGTACAACTGGGATTCAGCCCCTAAACTAGAACAGGGTCAGGGTTTGACTGCGGTTCCCAAGCCCAAATCCAGTTCCTCCACCCGTATTTTCCTCAGGGCCACACCTGGCTGAGCAGGACATGGGCCACCTGGAAGCACCTCGGCCTGTTCAAGGCAAAACTCCAGGGATCTAGAAACCCAGCTGAGCATTTCTGCTTCTAAAAGGAAATAATCGATGAATTCAGTGTCAGGATGATGTAATCTGACCCAATGAAACGGGTGAGATGACGAAGTCCTTTAGGAGCCTTCTCCAGCAGCTCATCTATTCCAGGCATGTGATTACACATGGGACCAAAGACTATTTGATTAGATGTTATAAAGCACTATAAACTCCACAAAGATTTAAAAAAGATTGCTGGAGTATGAGGAGAGGAAAGAAGGCTCTTCGGAGTCACCTGCAAGGTCCAGGCAGGGCCCAGCTCAGCTTTCATGTGTGATGGACAGAAGCTTCAGCCCAAGCTTTGGTAAGGTGCTGCCTTGGAGAGGAGGACCAAATCTGGCTCCCAGAGGGGATTCTTGCAGGCATTTTTCATGGGGCTGGTCCCTGGAGCTGTCCTGGCATCCCAGAGCTCTGCTGTCCTTGGCCACAAACACTCAGAAGGTTGGGAAGGGAGGTGAGTGATAAGGAACAGGATAAACAACTGTTCTCCCTGCAATGTGAACCTGTTTCTGAAGAACTCCATCTCTGATTGCACACAGGATGGGGGGAGAGAGGCCAGCTACAAAAATCACCCACCAAGGACACCCTGTGGCCAGGACAGTGGTGCTGCTGCAGGGCTGGGAACACAGGCCTGCCAGGTACAGTTGTTTTTGTTGTCCCACCTGAGCCTACATCAATGCAGTCACTCCCAAAGCCCTGGAACACCCCAGGACAGCTCAGCCTCCAAAAAGCCACTGTGCCACCATACTGCCTCACATCAGGGGCAGCACACACTGACCTCTGGCCCACAATATTTGCCTTTTCTCACATATTCAGGCAATGTCAGCTTTTCAGGGAAGCCAAGGAGCCTGTGCTCAACCTTGGGCAAAGGCAACTGTCACAACACAACCCCTGAATTTGGGGTTTGAGGATGTTACACTCAGTTATACCACTTAGGGCTGGGCAAAAGAACTGCAAACGGAACACTCTCCCACCCCCAAAAAATTCCCAACCAAAACACAGATCCCAAAACACCACATCTTGCACACCATCCTCAGCAGACCCAAAGCCTCCCAGCCTGACTCCCCTGAGAGGACCCCGGCAGAGAGGACTGTGAATATACATCACGGAATCACAGAACCATGGACTGCTTTGGGTTGGAAGGGACCAGAAAGCCCATCTTATTTCACTCCCTGCCATGGGCAGGGACACCTCCCACCAGCCCAGGTCACTCCAAGCCCCATCCAACCAGGCCTGGGACACTCCCAGGGATCCAGGGGCAGCCACAGCTTCTCTGAGCAACCTGTGCCAGGGCCTGCCCACCCTCCCAGGGAAGAATTTCCTCCTAACACCCCATCTAAATCTCTCCTCTTTTAAGTCAAACCATTCCCCTTGTCTTGTTCTGGCTGTACAAAGAGCCATAAGGTGGATTCCCACCCTGCCCCTTCCCAGCACCCGCAGGGCTGAGCTCGGCCCCTGGCACCGCACAGCTGCCTCCCTCCACAAACCTCCTCCCCGTCATTTGGTGTGAGCACTCAAAACCCACCTGTGGACACATCCCCTCCTCGCCCGAGTGCTTCCCAGCCCGGGCAGCGCTCGCAGCTCCCGGGAGGCAGGTGGGAAGCAAAGTCCAGGAGCGGCCGGGGAGCGAGAGCCGGTCCCAACAGAGCGCCTTTTGTTCGGCAGCGCCCCGATAAGGAGCGGGCCCAGCGCCGTGTGACCGCAGCCCCGCAGCCTCCTCCCGCCGCCAGTGCCAAAATAAAAGCACGGCCCCGAAGCCCCACGCCCGGCCAGTCCTGCTCCAGGTGCTCACAGCTGCCCTTCCTGTGAAACCATCCCCAAATAAAAAGGTTACATGTGAAGATGGCCTACAGAGGCTTATCTCAGCCTTCCTGGTACTTCTGGTGAATATTTAAGCATTAAATGACAAATTCCTTCCTTATAGCCACAAACAGAGGGGTAAGCAAAGCTTGGCTTGCTCACCAGGGGAAAATTAGCAGCACTTCCCTGCTGATAAGCAACCCTCGATCACCATGTGGGTGACTCAGAGGGCAATCTGCGGCAGGCCATGACAACATTGAGCCCAAAGGGCTGAGGCCTCGGTCGTGGGTGCCAGCTGAGTTTATAAACACTCCAGTGCTGCCCAAGCTCTCCCCTGAGCAGCTGCTCCCTGCAGAGGAGCCCAGCAGAGCCAGCATCATGGGGTCCCCCCATGGGGTCCCCCTTCCCCAGGGCAGTCTCAGAGGATGGAGACAAAGGCCTCAGCAGCACAGCACTGTTCAATCCCGCAAGCATCAGGGGTTTTGACTACTGTTCTGTTCTCTCTTCACAGAAACCTCACACACTTTAAGCCTCAGATTCCTACAGTCCAGCCTATCCTAGATAAACAAACTTCCTTCCATTACCTTCCGAATTCACATTTTCTCCTGGTTATCCTTGCTGTCCTCTTGTGCACATCCTTCCTGAGGCACAGAGCTCCGAGCAGCACCCACGACTGCAGCACTGACTGCAGTGTCCTGCACCTTGGTACCCAGCGGCGCCTGCCCGCCGAGCCCCACAGCCGGGTGGGCTCCTGCTCACAGCAGCAGTTATGCTTTAACCCGAGCTCTGCCTGGAGCTGCTCCTCAGCAGAGCAGGTCACAGTCCTTTTGCTCCTCTTCTGTGGGGGAGACCTAGAACCTCTGTGAGAACCAAAAATCAGACACCCCTACACTAAAGCTTTTAAGAAACCCAAACTACTGCCCCTTTTACTTCCCAAACTCTTATTGAGACACTTTTGCTTCCAACATTGCCTCCTCTCCTCTCCCGATCCAGTGTCCCACGGCCCAACTCCCACATTTCCCAATCCCAAGCGCTCTGCTCAGAGCTCAAGATAAGGCTTCAAGGTCTGTGTTTTCCAAACTCCCTCCAGCCTATTTTGCACAAGGCAAACACTTCAATCGGGATCTTTTCTGACCAGCAAAGAAATTTCTCACCCCAACCTGGCACTCAGATCCTGCCTTCAGGAACATTTGTGCCTGATTTACACACCCATCCTTCCCCCTGTGCAGTGGTGAGTCTGTACAAGAAATTAAATTCCTTGGTGTTTTCAGGTTTTTCGTTACCAAACTCTCACCACAGACTGATTTGGGAGTTCAGTCCAGCAGTTTTAGTGATTTGATTACGGAGCTTTTTTGTCTAATCAACAGCATGGGCAGCAGGTGAGGTCCCCTCTGCAGAGCTGCCTCCAGATGTGGGGCACCAACATTAAAAGGACATGGAGCTGCTGGAGA
>VXAU01002238.1:0-21712 GCA_013399695.1 Formicarius rufipectus
CCCCAGCTCCCTCAGCCTCTCCAATATGTTCTGGTTTGAACCTGCCTCAGTATTGCTTTCGAACTGCTTGGGGATGTTGATTTTCCCTAATAATGCCACTCCTCATTTCCTCCCCCCACTGAAGACAACAGAGACTCCCCAACAGCCTCCCGCTGACACTCCATCCCATCAACTTCCTTCTGTGATAAAAGTGATAGCTGGCATCTTTCTCCACTGAAACATGTCCAACTGCATGGCCAGAACTCTGTTAAGAAAGAAGCAAAGCATAAGGAGGGCTTTCCTTTGACTGCCCCTCCTCTTTGTCTGTGTCCTTCCTTTAGGAAGGTTCTGCAGCTGTTCCTTTTTAGGGGAAATTCTTTATGCCTCGTTGGTGCTGTGTGTTGCAGGGATGCTGTCATGCAATGGTATGGATTATTCTCCTGGTCCTGGAGTTTTAGTCCATAATTTAGGAGAAAAAGTGTGCTCCCTGCTCCCCTCCACCACGTGGTCACTGAGAGCCCCAGAGAATGGACACACAGAGACCACCAGGGAGGAGAGGAACAAGAAAAAGAGAGTTTATTCGTGGTCAAGGGTTTATATGGACTGTGGAGGGTTTCAAACCCACCAATAAGAGATAAGAGGGGGGTCTGGCTTTAGGCAAACAGGAGTAAAGGAATTTGCATTCAGTAGGAGAGGGTTTCAGGTAACACGATGTTGCAATTCTTCTTCCAGCCCCCCCTAGCTCACAGGGGTATTCTGGCAAGATTTGGCAAAAAAAATACTTCAAACAACATTAAATACATCAGTTGTTAAAGCATTAGCAGTGGCTGGTTGATTCTCTTCACCAGCCCATTTCTGGCAGGACCCTTTCCATGCTATAAATTGTGAACTGATCCCGACCTGCAGCCACAGCAGAGCCAGCAGGGGATCAGCCTCACCTCTACAAGCAGCACTTTTATGAGTGTCTGGCACCATCAGAAAAGAAGCTTGGAGGGAAGGGGGGGGAATTATATAAGGGAAACAAACCTAGCCCTAAATAAATATTTGGGGTGCCCTTTTGAAGTGGCATTCAGCTCTGCCCACGAGGGACAGGCCCCGTTGCTGAGGAGCAGAATGTTCCTGGCCATGAGGTGTGTGCTCAGGTCTTTGCTGGGCTGTGGTGGTTTTCACCTGGTGTCCACCCAAACCTCCAGGTCCCTCCCCTTTCCCAGAGGGAAAGGAGAAAGGAGAAAAGGCAAAAAACAGCTGAGAGATAATGGCAAAACAAACTCAGAGGGGCTAAATACTGAAATTTATTACTGACAAGATAAGAACTGAAACTAAAAGCACTAAAACTAAAAAGTAAGAAAGAAATCAGTCCCCAGAACACCCCTCTCCTCCCACCCCTCCCTCCCTCCAGCAGTTCCAGGGAGCAGGGAATGGGAGGTTTGCAGGTGGGTGTTGTTGCTGCCATTGCTCTTGTCCTGGGGGTCACTCCATGGGGGGCAGTCGGGTCTCTGCCCCCCGATGGGCTCCGTGGGCTGCAGGGGGACAACCTGCTCCCCCACGGTCCTGCCCACGGGCTGCAGGGGGGCCACAGCTCTGAGTCCTTCCCCTGCTCCCCTGGGGTCCCTCCCAGGGGGGACAGTCCTCAAACTTCTCCATCATGAGTCCACCCCCCGGGCAACACTTCTGCTGGGGGAAAAACCTGCTCCAGGTGGGTCTCCTTCTCCAGGAGTCCTGGCTGCAAGTCTCTGCCAGGATCTCGCTCCATCCTGGGCCTCCCCCAGGGCAACAGCTCCTTCTGCATCCACCTGCTCCTCCAGGGGCTGCAGGGGNAGGTCCCTCCTGGCCCTGGCTGTCCTTGGCTCCACAGCACAGGGGAAGCTTCTGGCAGCTTCTACCAGCCGCCACCCTGGAAGCCCCCCCTGCTACTAAACTTCAGTTCCAGAAGCCCACGACAGGCTCAATGCTGTGCCCTTTGTTTTTTTGCAGCCGGCTGTGTGGAGTCGGGAGAAAACGTCACAAACACCACCTATGTTTTCTCCAGGAACAACCTAAAAAGGTAGAGTTTAATAAGATTTAAAGAAAAAAGAAAATTCAGGTAGTTAGGACTGTGTTTTCCTCAATCCTGGTTCTTTTCTGCAAGGCCTGTGGGTCACCTGCCATGCCCTGGGAAGGGAACTCTGGCTGTTCGCTGCTGCCCCGTCTACTTTGAGCTGAGAGGAGCATTTAATAAAGGTACTGCAGGTCCTTTGGGGGATGTGGATTTACAGCAAATATGTGAAAAGGCCACTGTGGCTGTTTACTGTTTTATGCCCCAGCCTTTTAACATTCCATTAGGGTAGTGTTGTACCACATTTTAAATCTGTTTCCTGGTTCTAAGACCCTCAATTCACCTTAAGTACCCTGTGAGTGGCTTTTGGTGCAGTGGATAAATGTGGTTACTTGGCCTCTCAAGCTGCAGAAACGCTGTTGAATGTTTTTCTTGAGCTATTAACCGTTCTGTGTTTGAAAATAAATGACTTGGTTTAGCACCAAAGGAGCAATCCAGTGAAATATTTTCTGTTAGTCTCAACCACCCACATCAGAGGAGCACCAGAGAGGTGGGGTAGTTTGCAGCAGCCACTGGTGTTTGCTCAAGGAAGCCAACCCTGGAGCAGTGCTGGTGTTACTGGCCAGAACAGGAATTCTCAGGGGGGGAAAGGACTCTGTGAAGTTGCACAAGAACTGAACTTGGGATTGAAGTTCAACCTTATTTTGAGTGGTCCAGCAGTGTTGATGCTTTAACAGAACCAGTGTTATTCTGGTGAGGAGGCAGAGCTTTGCTCCTTTCTTTAGAGGGTCAATTTGTAGTGTTCCTTAGAGGGTTTGGAGATGACCTGTTTTGTTTTCATCAGGGTCTTCAGATCCCTTGGAATGGTGTTTTGCAAAGGAAGGAGCTGAGTGTCTGCAGTTGGCCTCTGTAGCTCCTCTAAAGGGAGACTTTCATTCTAGAGTTCCTATAAATACACTGAAAAACATCAACTGGAAAATATACTACAAAACAACAGCAATCCAGAGGGGAAGAAGCTTCTGCCAATTCCTCCTCAATTAAGACAATGAAAGACAAACTTCAGGCACCAGAAATGTTTAGCACTTGACATCAAATCATACATTTTACACGGGTGCTGCCTTCTCAGTGCTCAGCTGGTTAGTGATGAGATCTTTCTTGTGTCTGCAGTCACTGCCTTGCAGGACATGCCAGGAGGAGCTTCTCAGTGTGTTCCTTTCTTGGCTTTCTAGATGAGATGAGTCCGAACTCCCCCCCTGCTCTGTTTAACCTGCCCTATCGACTGGTGTTTGCTGTGGCCTCGGAGGACTCTGTGCTCTTCTATGACACTGAGCAGTCCTTCCCCTTTGGTTACGTGTCCAACATCCATTACCACACCCTCAGTGACATCTCCTGGTAAGTCCTTTTTGAATCCCTTGTGCTTTTTGGGATGGGGGAGATGTCCCTTTTCCATGCCCAGGTTCTCTGCAGCGTTTGTGTCTTGCTGTGGGTTTGTGTTTCATTTGTGACACGTGTGTGGTCACTGTGTGTGGTCTGAACAGCACCCCACCCTTCTCTTGCCTTGTAAACTGGGGGATTATGGTTCTAAAACAATTGGGAAGCAAGTTCCCTGGGAGCAAACAGATGGATAAAAAGCACGTGGGATGCCCATGAAAACCCCTCCTTGCTCAGGCAGTGTAACTGGGAATAACAAAGCTGTTTGGGGGTTTTGGAAGTCACCCGAGTTCAGCTTTCTGTTTTCTGGTCCAGGTCTGCTTTATCTGCACAGTCCTGTTCTGTGGTTCTTCAGATGTGGGGCAAAGTAATTTGTCTGACTCCCCACGTTGAGTTTGAGGTGGGAAACCAGAACTGGAAGTTCCATCCTGCAGACGGGGATAGCCCTGACTGCTGCAAAAGGCTTAAATGCACACGTGGCCTGGGGGAAAAGGGGGAGGAAAAGACATGTGGGACAGCACGTGTTAGAGGAGCAGGGGGTGAAGGTTGAAGAAGAGCTCCTGACTTTAATTTGTGTGGAAAAAAAACCCCAAACCCCCAACAGGTCCAGCGACGGGTCCTTCCTTGCCATTTCCTCCACGGATGGCTACTGCTCCTTCGTCACCTTCGAGAGGGAGGAGCTGGGCATCCCCCTGAAGGAGAAGCCACAGATCAGTGTCAGGACTCCTGGGGCAGCAGAGAAGAAGGTGAAGAAGAGCCAGTTCCAGAGAGTGACCTCACCAAGCTCCAGGCTGGCCGAGGGGGCTCCTCCCAGCACTCCACCTCTCCAGCCCGGGATGCCCAGTGCTGTTGGGAAGGACTCCCCTTCCACACCTCTTGGCACCAAGAGTGTTCCAGTTCCCTGCTCAGAGGAGAGGAAGAGCAGCCAGGCAGGCAGCCAGAGCAGCAGCAAGGACCTGCAGCCCAGGAGGATCACCCTGCACACTCTGCAAGGCTGTTTCAAGACCCCACGGTGAGATTGGTGGTGCTGCTGGTGATGCCTTTCGGCAGCAGTTCCCAGCCCTGGCTCCTGGAGGGAGCTGTGTTTGGCACTGTGGAGCTTTTTGTTGTGGTGGTTTCCACCCAATGTCCACCCAAACCTCCAGGTCCCTCCCCTTTCCCAGAGGGAGAGGGAAAAGGAGAAAAGGCAAAAAACAGCTGAGAGATAATGGCAAAACAAACTCAGAGGAGCTAAATACTGAAATTTATTACTAACAAGATAAGAACTAAAAGCACTAAAACTAAAAAGTAAGAAATAAACGAGTCCCCAGAACACCCCTCTCCTCCCACTCCTCCCGCCCTCCAGCAGTTCCAGGGAGCAGGGAATGGGAGGTTTGCAGGTGGGTGTTGTTGCTGCCATTGCTCTTGTCCTGGGGGTCACTCCATGGGGGGCAGTCGGGTCTCTGCCCCCCGATGGGCTCCGTGGGCTGCAGGGGGACAACCTGCTCCCCCACGGTCCTGCCCACGGGCTGCAGGGGGGCCACAGCTCTGAGTCCTTCCCCTGCTCCCCTGGGGTCCCTCCCAGGGGGGACAGTCCTCAAACTTCTCCATCATGAGTCCACCCCCCGGGCAACACTTCTGCTGGGGGAAAAACCTGCTCCAGGTGGGTCTCCTTCTCCAGGAGTCCTGGCTGCAAGTCTCTGCCAGGATCTCGCTCCATCCTGGGTCTCCCCCAGGGCAACAGCTCCTTCTGCATCCACCTGCTCCTCCAGGGGCTGCAGGGGGGTCTGTGCACCCCGAAAGATCTTCATGGGCTTCAGGGAGAGGGGGGGAAATAGCTTTCAGTCCTTCCCTCCCCCCTGCTCCAGCGTGGGGTCCCTCCTTCACCTCCTCCTGCTCTTCCCACCTTGGTCTCTCTCTCTCTGTGTTGTTATCTCAATGCTGGAATTTTCAACTGCGCCAACACTCCAATTCTTGAATATGGATCACAGAGATGTAACTGTGATTTTTAATTAGCTCAACAGGACAGGAGAAAGTTCTGGCAGCTTCTACCAGAAACCATCCTGAAAGCCCCCCCCTATCTACTAAAATTCAGCTACAGAAACCCATGACAGTTGTGCTTGTGGCTCACAATGTCCCCCAAGCCCTGAGTTTGCAGCTTTTACTTATTTTGACTCGTTTCTGCCTAAAATATGAGGCAGCAGCTCTTCCACCGTGGCAGCTGTAGGTGCCTCTCTTGGGCCAGGAGCTGCACTTTGATGGTCCATGTGGGTCCCTTCCAGCTTGGAGCAGTCTCTGGTTGTATCTCCAGGCCCCATTTTCTCTCCAGAGATGGTACCTAAAACCTTCAGCTGACAAGAACTACTTAAAAGACCCTTCAGGCAAAAAGTTCTTGAAGAAGTGAAGGGTCTGAGCAGACCCTCGGGGTGTGCCCAGACAGTCGTGGTTGGGGGACTTCATCCAGTGATTGAAGGGACCTCCTGAGGGAAAGGTCTCCTCGGTTCTGAACTGCCTGTAGTGAAGTGTTGATGGTCCAGGGCTGGGGTGGTGGAAGGTGTCCCTGCCGTGGCAGGGGGGGGATGGAACTGGATCATCCTTAGGGTCCCTTCCCACCCAAACCTTTCTAGGAGGCTGGGATTTTGAGGATGGTGGGATTTTGAGGATGGTGGGATTTTGAGGATGCTGGGATTTTGAGGATGCTGGGATTTTGAGGATGCTGGGTCTTTTAGGGTGCTGGGCTTTTTAGGGTGCTGGGCTTTTGGGATTTTAGAATGCCGGGTGTTTTAGGGTGCTGGGATTTTAGGATGCAGGGCTTTTTAGGATGCCGGGTTTTTTAGAGTGCTGGGCTTTTTAGGGTGTTGAGCTTTTAGGGTTTTTAGGATGCTGGGATTTTTAAGATGCTAGGTTTTTTAGGATGCTGGGATTTCGAGGGTGCTGGGCTTTTTAGGATGCTGGGACTTTTTAGGATGCTGAGACTTTTTAGGATGCTGGGACTTTTGAGGATGCTGGGACTTTTGAGGATGCTGGGACTTTTGAGGATGCGGGGCTTTTGAGGATGCAGGGCTTTTGAGGATGCGGGGTTTTTGAGGATGCAGGGCTTTTTAGGATTCTGGGAGTTTTAGGGTGCCAGGAGTTTTAAGGATGCCAGGAGTTTTAAGGACATCGGGATTTTAGGATGCTGGATTTTTTAGGATGCCGGACTTTTTAGGATGCTGGGATTTTTAAGGTGCCGGGCTTTTTAGGATGCTGGGTTTTTTAGGATGCTGGGCTTTTGAGGATGCTGGGCTTTTGAGGATGCCGAGATTTTGGGATATTGAGATTTTAGGATGCCGGGAGTTTTAAGGATGCCGGGAGTTTTAAGGATGCCGGGATTTTAGGATACCGGGATTTTTAGGATGCCGGGTCTATTAGGACACCAGGTCTTTCAGGGTTCCGTGTTTTTTAGGACGCCGGGCTTTTTTAGGATGCCAGGTCTTCTAGGATGCCGGGATCCCAGGATTCTGTGCTTATCAAACCACTCGCAGCAGAAGGTCCTGAGCTGGTGTCCAACAGCCACAAAATGAGAGGTTCAGACCTCGTCAGCAAAACAAGGCTGTGTTAAAATTCAAGGAGGTTCTTCTGCCTCTTCCCAGGAATGTGGTACTGAGTGGGTGCTCAGGGAGGAGGTGGTGGATGAGAAGGCAGCACCCAGAATTTCATCAGCACCCAGGCAGAAAAATCTCGGAGATATTGTCTGTCTACAGAGCAGTTTCATTGGGCCTGGAGCTGACAAGGCAAAGGGTTGCAGGGAGGTGAGAGGGACTTCTGCTGGACGGTTGGGTGAAAGATGGAGCTCCTTAATCTTTGTTGGTTTTGAGGGAGGGAGGAGCTGGATTTAATAATATTACATTTGAACAGGGACTTTTCACAAGGTCAGGTAGTGTTGGGACAAGGGGGAATGGACAAGGTGGGGCAGGGATAGATGGGATATTGGGAAGGAATTGCTGGCTGGGAGGGTGGGCAGGCCCTGGCCCAGGGTGGGCAGAGCAGCTGTGGCTGCCCCATCCCTGGGAGTGTCCCAGGCCAGGTTGGATGGGGCTTGGAGCACCTTGGGCTGGTGGAAGGTGTCCCTGCCCATGGCAGGGGGTGGCACTGGGTGATGTTCCATTCAGTATTTAACAAGAATTAAAAGTGTGCAGTAAAAGATATCTGAATTACCTTTGCAATTAACTGATTCTATGTGAATTAAATCTTAAATATTTTTGGAAATGATGTCTATCAAGCAGTTGACCTTTTTCTGCTCTTTTCAAGGAGAATAAATTTGATTTCATTGAAGCCAGACACACCCACCCCTGCCCCTGCAGACACAGCTGCTGCCCCTCCTCCCTCAGAACAGGAACATGGTAAGTTCTTGTGGCTCTGAATGTCCAGCCAAGTCTTCTGCCAGTCAGTTCCTTCCATTGTGGATTAATGTTCTAGGAAAACCTAAATCTACTTGCAAATTCTAAAGCTTCTTCATTGTCTTGACGTGTTTGAAAGGTGCTTTTGGCAGTATGACGTGTGTTCTCCCAGAGGTGGTTCCTGTGCCTGTGGGAGTGTGTCACCACAGGTTTTCTAGTGATAAAAGCAAGAATAAACTCACCTGGATATGATGTTCTCCAGTCCTGCATGTGGGTTTTAAAGCCTCTGACACTTCCAGCATATTTCAGGTGCTGGACTCTCAAACCAGGTTGTTTGTTTGATGAGTGCTGAGTTGTTGGTGAATTCAGCAAACCAATTTGCTTTGTTAATCTGAATGTTCCTGATTTCTCCTGTCTGCTTCTTTCAGAGAGGCCACTGCCATCTGATGAGAACCTTCAGACCCCCCCAGCCCCAAAACGTCCTAGGACTGAGGAGATGTCTCCTGGTGCACCTGAAGACCAAACCAGCTGTGATTCAAACAAGGGCTGAGCTTTTAGCAAGCCCTTCCCAGGCTGGAGTCACTGCAGCCACATCTGGGTGCAGCTGTTAAATCCTCAATTCCCAGTTCTCCCCAAGTTCCCTGTGCACATTGGACTGGGGAAGAAACCTCCAGCAGAAGACACAGGTTCTCAGCAGTTTGGTTTTGCAGAATCATTGGGAATTGACTTCCAGAAATGCCAAAACTTAAGGAAATCAGGGAAATCTGGGTATGGAAAAGCCATCCAGCAAACCTGCAGGTCTCCATCAGAGTCCCTAAATTCATTGTTTGCAAAGCATTATGATGCCTTCCAGTAACGTGTCTGGCAGGAAGAGTAGAATGCATTCCTAAGATTTGATGGGATTTATGACCTTTAAAAAAGAGGAAATTGTTCCATTCCAGCATCTTGGCTTCTTTGTTCAGCAGGGTGTCAGACAGTGCTCCCCAGTCCCTGTGGCGTGGGGGCTGATGTGCAGCGGCACAGGGCAGGGCTGAGCTGATGGGACACAAAGGGAGATTTAGCTGCCAGAACAAGAGAGCAAGAGGAAAAAACCCACTGCAAGAATTAACAGCAGGAGAAAGTTCTTAGTTGCCTCATTTCTGTGCTTTAAAAAGAAATGCAGGCACGAGATTTTCCTGAGACAGCAGGGTTTGGGTGTGTATATTTTAAATACCCCCTTTTCTCTTTTCCAAAACTTAACTCCCTTAGCCAGTAAAATGCAACTCAGTGTGTGTATATATTCCGATTAAACCTCTCTGGCTTCTAATTCTTCCCTGGACTTGGCTGTGTAATTAATCAGTGTTTGTCTTCTGGCAGTTTCTAAGAAAGTGGAGTGATAACTTGAGAAGAGCAGAAGTGGTTTCAGAAATGACTCGTGGAAGTTTCACAGGGAGGAAACATTAACCAGTATTTCCAAATGAACCTGTGTCAGTGTTTCAGGTCAAGGAACTCTGTTGCCTACGATTAAATTTCAACAACAACAAGCAAAGAGTTGTAGGACACTTAATGGTAGCTTTGTTTTCACCCACTTTATGTCCCAGTCCTGCTTTGGGTTTTGTGTCCTGTCTGGACAACAAACTCTCTTCTCTCCAAGTAAATTCTTTCTCTTTTTAGTAGCTTCCTAAAGGAAAATGAAAAATTACATTTTTATAAATAAAAAATTACATTTAAAATTGCATTTATTACATTACAAATAAAAAAATGACATTTTATAATCGACTCAGGAAAGTGAATCCATGCCTGGAGAGCCTTTTTCTCCTGGGAATACAAAGTTGCAAACCTGAAATGTCCCATTCAACCCCAACCTTTCCAAGAATGTCCTAAACACCTTTTCTCTTGAGCAGCTCTTTAAAGAGGGAAGGGGAAGGACAGGGAAGATCATCTCCAGGGTGACAGCACAAACCCTCAGTCAATGACAGGTCTTTTCCATGATTGAATTACTGCTTAAATTAACTCAAAACCACGAGGATCTTTTGCTCCTAACAAAAACAAGGTGGATATCCCACCCTAAAATCCAAATCCTGTGAGCCCCTCAGCTGAAAAGACCCTGTTTCACAAGGACTTAGAGGTAACTGCATGGGGGGCTTTCAAATTTTGCAACTTTTTAGGTGGGTTTCAAAGAGATCTTCCAAGTTTTTAGGGGATTCCTGTCTGTCTTGCTCCTGGAAAGGCTTCCATGTGTGTAATAATGGTTGGTTTTTAGGCACCCAGATGTGCTCCTGTGCTGTCAGTGTTGAATTTTTCTGCTCTCCAGCCACCTTCATTCACACATCTTGTAATTATTTAAGCCCTGCCTTTCTGTGCTTGTCTGGGGATTCAAAACAGCCTCTTGTGTTTTATATGAACCCAGAGATTGTGCATCCAGGCTTTGCTATCAAATAAATGCCATAAAATAAACCCCAAATTTGCTGTCAAGGAGCTTTCCAAGTGACTGCCTCGTGTGTGTTCTCTGCTGTGGCAGGACCAGAAGAGGCAGCCTTGGAGTTCTTGGTGCCACGAGTTCCAGGAGACCAGGATTTGTTGGCTGTGGCCATTGCTTGTCACACCACTCCTTCCCTTCCTGCCCCTGCAGACTTTCCTGGTGTAGCTCAGGCTCTGGAGGTCGTTGCTGCTTGGAAATACCAAATTCCCCTGGGGAATCGGAGTCACTTTGGTTGGAAAAGACCTTCAGGGTCATCGAGTCCAACTCTCAATCCGTGTCACGGGTTCATTAAGCCTCAAGTTCCACCTCCACAGGTCTTTTGGACACCTCCAGGGATGGGGAGGTGCCCCTTCCAGGGCCTGACCACCTTTTCCAGGAAGAGATTTTCCCCAGTATCCAATCTGAACCTCCCCTGGGGCAACCTGAGGCTCTTTCCTCTTGTCCCCTGGGAGAAGAGCCCGACCCCTCCCAGCTCCCCCTTCCTGGCAGGAGTTTTTCCTGCCTTTTTAAGGAGGAGGAGGATGGAGGTGGCTGGGAGAGGAAAAGGGACAGGCATGGAATCATCTGAGCTGGAATACAGAGCTACTTGTGGAAAAACTGGCATTTGGGGTAAAGATGGGAAGCTGAGTTGTTTGTAGGGAGGGAGTTTGGTTTCATTGGGGGTTTTGATCCCTCTTACCTAAGAGCACGTCATTTTCCAGGCTGGGTTTAATTTAAAATCATTTTACTATTAAAAAAATCATTTAAATATTAAATTTTATTGAAATTTTTCATTTTTACCTGGGTTTATTTTTAAATTCTGGGCTCAGGAGGCTCTTTTCTTGCCACAAAGCATTAGTTTTGCACTCTGCTGCCAGCAGGTGACAGTGTTACCCAAACCAAGCCAAACTGAGCAGAAACTCTCCTCTGCTCCAAACTTAAAGGCATTTCTCATAATTTTAAGGGTTTTTTTAATATTTTTATTTTTAATGAGGGATTATTTTTGGCTCCTTTCCACCTGGTGAAGAAGGAAAGTTCAGAACAGACTTTTGCAAAGGCCTGGAGTGGCAGGACAAGAGGGGATGGCTTCGGACTGCCCGAGGGCAGGGCTGGATGGGATAGTGGGAAGGAATTCCTGGCTGGGATAGAATTCCCAGAGGAGCTGTGGCTGCCCCATCCCTGGAATTGTCCAAGGCCATGCTGAGGGAGCTCTGAGCAACCTGGGCTTGGTGGAAGGTGTCCCTGCCCATGGCAGAAGGTTGGCAATAGGGGCTCTTTGATCTCCCAACCCAAACCATTCCGCATTCTCCGGGTGTTTTTCCTGCCTGTCCCAGACCTGCCCAGGAGATCCCTCAGGCCTCACTCACCAAGATGCCCTGAACCAAATCCCCCACGTTTATCCCCATTGTCCTCCTCCCTGAGCATCCCAGAGCCCCACCCAGCACCTCTGCTCTTCCTCAGCTGTGGGATTTGGGGACTCTGCCGTGTCCCTGCTGCCTTTCCTTTGGGCTGTGAGGGCTGAGCCTGCCTTGCCTCCTGGGATCCTCCAGCCCTCCTTCCTCCCACTTCCAGGAGAAACCCTTCCATCAGGGAGAAGCTCCTCCATGCAGGAGAAGCAATTCCATGCAAGGAGAAGTTCTTCCATCTGGGAGAAGCTCTTCCATGCAGGAGGTGCTCTTTGACTGGGATAAGTTCTTCCATCTGGGAGAAGCTCTGAGAGAAGCTCTTCCATCAGGGAGAAGCCCTTCCATCTGGGAGAAGCTCTTCCATTCAGAAGGAGGTCTTCCATCTGGGAGAAGCTCCAAGAGAAGCTCTTCCATCAGGGAGAAGCTCTTCCATTCAGAAGGAGCTCTTCCATGCAAGGAGAAGCTCTTTCATCAGGGAGAAGCTCTTCCATCTGGAAGAAGCTCTTCCATGCAAGGAGAAGCTCTTCCATCAGGGAGAAGCTCTTCCATGCAGGAGGAGCTCTTTGACTGGGAGAAGTTCTTCCATCTGGGATAAGTTCTTCCATCTGGGAGAAGCTCCGAGAGAAGCCCTTCCATCCAGGGAGAAGCCCTTCCATGCAGGAGAAATTCTTCCATCTGGGAGAAGCTCTTCCATGCAGAAGGAGCTCTTCCATCAGGGAGAAGCTCCAAGAGAAGCTCTTCCATCAGCGAGAAGCTCTTCCATGCAGGAGGTGCTCTTTGCCTGGGAGAAGCTCCGAGAGAAGCTCTTCCATGCAGGAGAAGCCCTTCCATCCAGGGAGAAGCAATTCCATGCAGGAGGAGCTCTTTGACTGGGAGAAGCTCTTCCATCTGGAAGAAGCTCCAGGAGAAGCCCTTCCATGCAGGAGAAGCTCTTCCATGCAGGAGAAGCCCTTCCATGCAGGAGAAATTCTTCCATGCAGGAGAAGCCCTTCCATGCAGTCCACCAGCGTGCCCCGTGGAGCCCCCTGGGATCCCACCCCTGGGGCCAGGGCTGCTCAGCCACCAGCAGAAGAGCTGCAATGTTCAAGCTTAGGAGCCCTGTTCCTCTCCCAGTGTGCCAGCCCAGCGTGTGCCAGCACTTTCCTGGCACCCAAAGGGTCCTGCTGGGAATCCCACCGCTTCTTCCCAAAGCTGGAAATCCTGGAAAACCAGGACCCCAAGGCCCCCCTGGCCTGCAACCCGAGAGGGGTTTGCCTCTCTGGGCATGAATAATTCCAAAGGTTCACAGATTTCCTTCTGTCTGGAAACCAGTCCCAAACTGGGGCTCATCCAGGGACTGAAAACCGGATCCTGCTGCTCTTGGAGGGACGGGAAGAACCTGGTTGGGTCTTTGTTGCCACCTTTTTCCGTGGAGGGGGATTCGTGACCGAGCACTTTTTGCACAGACACAGTTTTGGTGGCTCAGGAAGAGGCTCCTGAGCCTGAGCTGTTGATGAGACACCCTGACTGCATCAAAAACAAAAATGGGAGTTTATTCCTCTTTGTCTGAAGTTCCAGCTCTACACAGGAATGGCAGAAAAGGCCCCAAATGTTTCCATTCTTGCATCTTTATGTTCCCCTGAGCAGGGATCTCAAAAGTACAAGAAGGACTCTCTTCACACCCAATTCTGCACATTTCTAAAACTAATCCACTCCATCAAAACTATCCAACAACACACAGTTAGAGCTAAAGATCAACCAAGATACATTTTGAATTTTTTGTGAATTCACATAGCTCTTATCTAGCTTAATTTTAACTTTATTAATAGAACCCTTCATTTGTCTCCTCCCATGGAACATCAGCAGATTCTCCTCTCAGGTCACTGCTGGCCAAGGTCATCCTGCAGATCCATTGTTGTCTCTGAGCCTGAACTGCTCCTGACCCCTCAGGGTGAGACCCTCCAATGTGTGTGTTCCAACAGGGACTGGTGTTTAACATCCCCCCGCCCCCCCCCAAAAAAAAATCTTCGGGTTTGGAATTTCTTTGGGCTTCGACTGTTCTGAGCTCCAGTTATTTAAACGTGGCTGTTGGTTCAGTCCGTGCATCAAGTCCCCACACAAACACTGTGGGGGTGTCTTGTATTTTCCATTTCAAATGTTCTCCTTGCCAAGAATTTAACCAGCAAAACTTAATTTTGGAGGCTGTTTTTTTCCCTGCCGTTCCTCTGAGGATTCTTCCCTCCCGTGGTGCAAGTCCTAAGCACTGCGACGATGAATTGTGATGATAAATAACGTCAGGATTTGCCTCGGTAGAAACTTGCCCCTGTTTAGCCAGGAAAAGCAAACAAACAAGCTGGGCAGGCGGTTTTGTTTAGATTTCAGCCAAACTGAAATCAGGGATTCTGAAGTGTTGCTTGCTAAGGGAAAAGGAAAGAGGGCAGCTTGGAGTGGGAATGGCTCTCCGTGGGATCACAGCCCGTTTCATTGAACTTGTTTAACGTGGTGGTTGGAGCTCAATCACTGCAGGAGCCTGGGGATGGTTTGCTTTGCCCTTTTCCTGGCACCAGTGGGGTTGCACCAGCTTATAAATAAATAGCAGGGCAGGAAAGAAGGTATGGGTTTTCCATGCAAGGACAAGAGAGGGTTGGGGTTAGCCAAGAGAGGGTTGGCCAACACAGAATGTGTTGGCTGCGTGCTCCAGTAGTCTAGATTTTGACCCCATAAAAGTGCTACATCTCTACTGTGGGCTGGATTATTACAGGAAGGCAAAGTCAGGAGCCAGCAATGAGCTAAGTCAGTGATTCTTGCTTGGATCTGCAGAACCAGCACAAACCAGGCTCCTGCTGCAAGAGGTTGGGAGATAAAATGTGTGATTGGGAGCAGGGAGTGCAGGGACAGAGGTGGGTTATTGTTCGTGGCAATGTGTTCCTTGGAATGGTGGGAAACAGCTGCAGTTGGTGCCCAGACACTGTTCTTGCCCCCCAAAAAACAGGGAATGCTCTGCCAATCCCTGGGATGGCAATAAATACACCATTGTTTTCTACTCACTGTTTCCAAGGAGTAGGGAAGCGATTTTCCAAATGAATCCCAGGGTGGTTTGGGTTGGAAAGGACCTTAAAGCCCATCCCATCCCATGGGCAGGGACACCTTCTGTGATCCCAGGTTGCTCCAGCCTGGCCTGGGACACCCCCAGGGATGGGGCAGCCACAGCCTCTCTGCCCACCCTGTGCCAGGAGTGACCCAGGGGAGTTTCCAGTGTCCTCACACTTTCTTTTCCTACAAAACTAGCCAGTCCAAGTCATGTTTGTGTTATTGCCTGCCAGGAGCTGAGATTTCTCATCAGGTGGCAGGATTTAACCTCACTTTCAGAAGCTGCAATACAAAGAATTTTATTTTTCTGGCTTAATAACTGAGCGACTTGCAGCTTGTCCCGAGTGGGCTGTGGGAATTCCTTTCCTTGGGTGGTTTTTGTCAGTGTAGAAGAGTTTGATGTTATGCTGAAGAAAAGGTATTGGAGTTTGGAGAGAGAAAACAACATTACTGAAAATCACAAATCAGTATAGCAATAAGAAGATAAACTAATTCAAGGGTTGGAACATTAAGACTTTACTTACAAGCCAGGGCATTGAACTGGCTCCTTGTCCTCTTTAATTCCTTCTTTCTTTCAGCTTTAAGGGGTGATTTTCACTTTTCAACTTTTAGTTTCTGCTTGAATAACTTAAGGATAGTTTTGGAGTGACTTTTTAACCATGACCTATAAACCCACAAGGAGGGGACTCATCGTGGCAGGGGTGGCATAACCTTATTTACTGTGCACACGTTCTTGCAACATAAATCATCCCTGAAGCAAAGGGCTGATTATCTTCTGTGTAGTAACAACTTTAATTATCGTCTCCTAATTTTCACAGCAGGAGCTGCTTTCTGGTGATGCAATAAAATTCAGGATCGTGCCTGAGCCTTTGCTGGGAGCAGCCACAGGATGGCAACATTGCCAATCTTTAAGTTCATTTGACCAGCTTGCTGCGCCTGCTTTGGGATTCAGAACAAGGTAAGGGATTCTGCTGGAGCACTGGAATTCCCTGGGTTTTGAGGACGTTTCCTTGCAGGGTTTGACCGGGGGAGGGAACTTTCCACAAGGGCCTGGAGTGAGAGGACAAAGGGCAGTGGCTTCAAATTGAATGAGAGGAGGGTTAGATTGGATTTTAGGAAGGAGTTATTCCCTGGGAGGGTGAGGAGGGGCTGGGATAGAATTCCCAGAGAAGTTTTGTCTCCCCCATCCCTGGAAGTGTCCAAGGGCAGGCTGGAGAGGGCTTGGAGCAGCCTGGGCTGGTGGAAGGTGTCCCTGCCCATGGCAGGAGGTGGCACTGGATGATCTTCAGGGTCCCTTCCAACCCAACCTACTATGGGGCTGTACAAAATCAAACCACTTTATGAGACACTCTGTGGGTCTCACCTCAACACAGGCAGGTTTTTAATAGGCAGGAGGAGAAAATGCTACTTTCCCCTTCTTTCCTTCCCCCTTTTTGGTCTTTTTTTCCCCCTTTTATGAGCTGCACTGGAACCTGTAAAAGGCCTGTCCCTGGTGAGAACCAGGCAATTGCTGGACTGGTGCAACTATGAAACAGGAGAACAGGATCTGGCAGCAGCAAAGGAGCTCGACCAAGCTGAAGCAAAGCCTTCATTAATGTCCTCAGACCCTCAATGTGACAGACAGGGCTGAGTTTTGATGGAGACTGGAAGAAAAAAAATGTGTCCTTTCAGCCAAAGCAGCTCTCATCTCAGCAAACGTGTTGTGGGATTGTTAGCTGGATGAATATTTAACACAAAACATGCAACCTGCCCTCAGAAGAGCACATTCATAATTTCTAGCATGAGGATCCTATCCAAAATTCCCTTGGCTTTGCTCTGGGTGAGGGATAACTTAAGGAGGAAATGTTGGACTGCAGCTCCTCTTGGCTGGGGGACACAGAACAGCAGGAACAGCTGTGCAGGGGCAGCTTTCCTGCAGTAAGTGAGGCTGCTGAAATCCTCACACTGCTTTGATTTCTTTTTATTATTATTATTATTTTCTTTTTTATTAAAATGTCCACTATAGAGTTTATGACTCTTCATGCAGGTATTTATTTTAGGGGTGAGAGATCTGCCAAAGGCAGTGGGTAGTTAATACCCAGTTCAGCCTGGGTTTAAAGAGGAAAGGAGATATTGGCTGCATCCTTTGGGATTCTGGGATTAACCCTCAGGGAGCTGGAGGTGGCTTTTTCCACAGGCACCGGGGTGAAACATGAGCTGGAGTTGGGACCTGTGAGGTGTAATGAAGCTGAAATCAAATGTAGCAGATAATTCAGCTCATCTCTGCTGGAAAGGGCTTTTCCTTGGGACAGGGAAGGTGGACCTGCTGTAGATGGCTCTGAACTGGGATGGGGATTGTTCTGGACACAGGGAATGTTTCCTGGTGAAGGTGGGGAAGGAGCACAAGGCTGATGGGAGCTGGGGGGGCTCAGCCTGGAGAAAAGGAGGCTCAGGGGGAACCTTGTGGCTCTGCAAGTCCCTGATGGGAGGATGGAGCCAGGTGGGGTCGGAACAGGGACAGGAGCAGAGGGAACGGGCTCAGGGGGGACAGGGCAGGGCCAGGGGGGACAGCAGGAGGAATTCCTGCCTGGAAAGGGTGGGCAGGCCCTGGCAGGGGCTGCCCAGGGAGGTTTGGAGTGCCCAGCCCTGGAGGTGCCCAAGGCAGGAGTGGCCGTGGCACTCAGAGCTCTGGGCTGGGGGACAAGGTGGGCATCGGGCACGGGGTGGGCTCCGTGGGCTGGGGGGGCTTTTCCAACCTCAGGGATCCCGGGATTCCTGTCCTCAGAAATAAGTGCCAGGGTGCTCTGCCACCTCTGAGCTGCCCACAGGTCCTTGGTGTGACGTGTGGCTTTGGACCATAATTGTCCAGGAGTGTCCCACACAGGACTGCACCCCGTGACCATCCCCAGAGCCTCGGCGTTTGTCCCTTGCTGTGGACAATCAGCTCTGGCACCTCAGGTTGATTTTGGGGAGGGTTGGATGGGGCTTGGGGCCACCTGGGGTGATGGAAGGTGTGCCTGTGTGGGGCTGGATGATCTTTAAGGTCCCCTCCAACCCAAAGCATTCTGTGATTTTATGATTCATCCTGTGATTCTGTGTCTGGGTTTAGATCCTGAGACCTTTGCAGGGCCCCAGAACTTTTTGCTGCTGATCTGACAACCTCTTCCAGGGGGGGCTCTTTAGGAGCTTCTCAGTGCTTGTCACAGGAGCCCATTTGTTTCTATCAGACCAAATCGGACTTGTTATTCCTTGGCTTTCCTTTCCAACAGTAGTTCTGGCTGTGGGAGGGATGGGCTGAAGGAGTTTGGCAAAGTTTCAGGCTCCTTGGTGCACAGAGGGTCTCAGAGCCCTCAGACAAATCCAGATGGAAGGGTGTGGTGGCAGCAAACTGAAGACACATTATTGAGAAAATGAAATCGTGTTCTGTGTTTTGCAGACCTCTCTTTGTAATGAGAGAGAGCCAGGTAATCGTGGTGTAAAAACCTGTAATTATTAACTTGTTCTGATCATTCACTTGGCCCTCGTTGGTGTCTTGACCCATGAGAAGAGAGGAGGTTTATAAAGAGCATGTTAGAAACCAAGGAGACTTTAGGACTTCAGTGCCTAAAGGGGCTACAAGGGGGCTGGAGAGGGACTTTTCACATGGACAGGGTGTGACAGGACAAGGGGGAATGTCCTCACACTGAAGGAGGGCAGGGCTAGATTAGATTTTAAGAAGAAATCCTTCCCTGGGAGGGTGGGCAGGCCCTGGCACAGGGTGGGCAGAGCAGCTGTGGCTGCCCCTGGATCCCTGGGAGTGTCCCAGGCCAGGTTGGATGGGGCTTGGAGCAGCCTGGGCTGGTGGGAGGTGTCCCTGCCCATGGCAGGGGTGGCACTGGGTGGGCTTGAAGGTCCCTTCCAACCCAAACCATTCCATGATTCCATGATCCTTGGGTGGCCAAGCACAAAGAGCCCAACTATAAAGGGGACACCACGCTCTGGGGAGCTCCCTGGAGGTCTTCTCCCTCCCTTCTCTCAGCCCTGCCTTTCTCTCCCCCAGTGAGTAGGTTGAGCCTGAGGTGCAGCCACTGTGGGACCCACGGGGGTCTCTTTGCTCAGCTCAGAACTGCTCTGCTGTGGGCAGTGGGAGCTCCACGTGCTTCTCTCCCAGGCTGGAGCTCTTGGGTGGTGTTTCCTGGCTCTTTCCCTTCGCTTGGCTTGCTGCCATCCCTCTCTTCCCCCAGCTCCTGATTTGCTGCCTCTTGTTACCATTAATGCCAAATATTATGGGAGAAGCCCTGACCCTGTGATCCCATCAGTGAATTCGTGGAGTTCATTGCCACCTTGGTCATCAGACTTGCTCAGAGGTTGTTTCTGCCACGTTGTCATCAGCCAACCAGGCAATGAAGAGGTTGTTTTCCCTGGATACAGCTGTCAGGAGACATTTGCTTCCACACAATTTTCACTGAGTTTTCCATGAGACAAATCATGGAATGGTTTGGGATGGAAGGGACCTTAAAACCCATCCAGTGTCATCCCTGGCATGGGCAGGGACACCTTCCACCAGCCCAGGGTGCTCAGAACATCCAGCCTGTCCTTGGACACTTCCAGAGATGGGGCAGCCACAGCTTCTCTGGGAGTTCTATCCCAGCCCCTCCCCACCCTCCCAGGGAAGAATTCCTTCCCAATATCCCATCTAACCCTACTCTTTACTGTGTGAAGAGTCATTCCCCCTTGTCCTGTCACTCCATCTGTTGGAAATTAGTCTCTCTCCATCTTTCCTGTGGCACCTTCAGTCTTGGAAGGCCACAATGAGGTCCCCCAAAAGCTTCTCCTCTCCAGGCTGGTCAATCCCAAATGCTCCTCCTCAACACCCTCTCCCCAAAACCCACCCTGTTTTCAAACCCCTGAAGGCCTCAGCAGTTCTTTGCACAACCAGCCACGTTCCAACTCTGTTCCTCAAGGCTCATTAACACTTCTTGACTCTTGCTCTCCTGGGTTTCCCATGGAACGGGGTGACCAAACAGAGGGAGCAGCAGGATGGAAGTGTGGGATCACTGTCATTGTGGGATCACTGTGGGATCACTCTGTCACTGTGGGATCACTCTGTCAGGGTGCCCTTTCCTCCCCAATTGGGCTCAGAGCCAGAAAGAGCTGATGGGCACGGTCCAGGCAGCCTAATTGAGCTGGAATTGCCAGGAAACCCCATCAGCATCCCCAGCCCTTTGGATCCCCATCAGCATCCCCATCCCTGTGGATCCCCAACAGCATCCCCAGCCCTCTGGATCCCCATCAGCATCCCCAGCCCTTTGGATCCCCATCAGCATCCCCATCCCTGTGGATCCCCAACAGCATCCCCAATCCTGTGGATTCCCATCCCTGTGGATCCCCAACAGCATCCCCAGCCCTCTGGATCCCCATCAGCATCCCCAGCCCTTTGGATCCCCATCAGCATCCCCATCCCTGTGGATCCCCAACAGCATCCCCATCCCTCTGGATCCCCAGCAGCACCCCCAGCCCTGTGGATCCCCAGCACCCCCAATTAGGGTGATTAGTCCTGATCAATCCCAGTGATTAGGACATTTCAGGAGGAAAATGGATTGTCCTTGGCTGGAGGGGGAGGGAGGACTCGCTCAGACCTCACGGGGGCTGCATCTCCTCAGCTCCACACCAAGCACTTTGGGAGGTGGCCAACAGGAGCCTTTCCTTGCCACCCCTCTTAAGGGGGCAAACCTCCCCTGACTTTGATTCCCTTTGCTCTGGAGGCCTTTTAGTTAAAAGCTCTATAATAGATTTGGGAGTATTGACAATAATAATAAGCTTATGGGTGAAATTCTGACCTCAGTCAAGGCAATGGAGCCAGACTTTCCCTGTTTTATATATCCGCATATATATGAGGTTTATACATATGCTCTTAAGAGATCAAATCTGTGCATTGATTCACTCTTTTTATTCACTCCACTTTCTGACAGTTTGCTTACCAAAGATCTTTTAGGTGTGAGCTAATGAAATTAATGTGTTTTCCTCCTGCTTGAAGAAGAAAATAAAATTAAGAAGCTTTTCCCCCAGGAAAAAGAAAAAAGGTGGAGGTTGGAATATCCTGTTTTTCTTCTCTGTGGAGAACATTCAGATGTTTGAGTTTATGGAAAACTGTTTAACCAACTGGCAGGGGGAAAACTTCTCTAGACCTACTGTGAAGGAAGAGGGGTTTTGTTCCTCTGATTTCTGCTTGGGCAGGATCAAACCTCACCAGGTTTAAACATGTCTTCTGATGTCATGGGCAGGAAAATTGGGCAGGATGATCTGAATTAAACTGGGAGTCAACACGAGCAGGCCCCCATTTAGTGGTGAGAATAGGAAATATGGATGGTAAGAACACGTGGACTAATAATTATGATTTTTAACAAACCAAGTGCAAAAGGACAAGCTTCTCATGCTGCAAGGAAAACAAAAAAAAGAGATGATGTCTTAGGGAGGAAAAAGAAAAGGGTAAGTTTTCAGCTCTTCTTTAAGCTGTTCCTGGTCCTCATGAAACACCTTAACCCTTGCCCATCATTATCACAGACACTTTGTGGGACACGTGGCAAAGTGAACTGTAAAAGAGCAGCAGATATTTGGTGCTTTCCTTTAAAAATAAAGAAAGAAGAGGGAAGTCTTAAAGGGTAGATTTAGATTAGATGTGAGGAAGGAATCCTTCCCTGGGAGGGTGGGCAGGCCCTGGCACAGGGTGGGCAGAGCAGCTGTGGCTGCCCCTGGATCCCTGGGAGTGTCCCAGGCCAGGTTGGATGGGGCTTGGAGCAGCCTGGGCTGGTGGGAGGTGTCCCTGCCCATGGCAGGGATGGCACTGGGGGGGCTTTAATGTCCCTTCCAACCCAATTTATTCAATGATAAATGGCAAAGTAAACAGGAAAAGTAGATTTTTACAGGTGGATGTAGAATTTCCATTAATCTTAATGCAGTGATGTGAAAACCCCTTAATTATTCAGCTAATTGGTGGGATGGCTTAGAACAGGACCGTTGATCAGAGAGAGGAAGG
>VXAU01002239.1:4096-48586 GCA_013399695.1 Formicarius rufipectus
TTTTACCCCAGCACAGTTACAGTGCTGAATATTGATCTGAGTCATCTTGTCCACCTATTCCTTTTCCCTTGCTTGTCAAAAACATGATAATGATCTCTTCTCTAAAGCTGAAAACTACAAGAATGTCTGCACTGCAGATTTCAATATACTGTAAGGGTCTCTGAATTAGCATATAACAGAAATTAATCCAGAAACCCTGTCTTCACAGTAAGCTACACTCTCCCTGCAGAGCATCCTCACACAGCACGGCGTGCTGGCCTTACCAGTCTGCACAGCATAGGCCACCTGTTAACTTTGCTCACTTTTCAGCAGATTCAGCTCACTCTTTGCCTTTTTTTCTTATCTGTGAAAATGGAAGATAATGGGGTAACCTCCCTAAGGCAACTTTAAATCAACAAATTTTCCATGCAAGATATTTTAATGCAAAATACCATTTTGGCAGCAGGTATTGACTAGGGTCTGGTTTAGCATTGTCTAGGTTAAAGGGGAGCAGATAGAAATAGAAATTGGCTTGATCCCTAGTTCAGTCCATACAGACACATTTTAGGGCAACATGTTTTTTGTCCAGATTTTTACGTATCATCCAGTTTTACATGAACCCAAATATGCAGCAATCATAGCTGTGCCACTAAACAATGAACATGTGTCTGGATCAAAATCATTGCTCAGACACATAAGCATGAATCATATTTTGGGTATGTTCACCATACAGGAATTTTTAATATGACCCTTTTGACCATGTTTCAGTGACTGCTCTTATGAACACATTCACTGATACTTGTAAATACACTTTGTTTTCACCCAGACTAGGAGATTCTGTAAAGATGAACCCACTTGTACTTAGAGAGGTTCACAGTAGACAAAAACACCAGTTCTGCAGCAGTTTAAGCAAATTTAATGCAACAAACAACGAAGTAAAAATGACAACAAGCTGACAGTATCTGCTAATTTTGAGGCAACAGTTACTTTTTCCCCAAAGGTAAACTCTCCAACTCGAGGAAGCAACTCGTTTATGACAGAGCAGTGCAGTGGTGACAGCAATCAACTTTGAAAGCAATTATTGCTGTTAAACTGAAGTGGGCTTTAAACATTTCATTCAGATCGATTTATTCAAAAGTGTTTAAGGCTTAGCCAAGTTTACTGCTGGTGTGATCATGGGACACTTTATGGTTTATCATAATGTTTGATCAGTTGCAGAGGGACAGGAAAAGAGAAGAAATGCAAAGGAGGTGGAAAAAAACTTGTTAGGTGTTTTTCTTGCTGTCGATACTTCCATTTGTGAAGCCATTTTTGTGGTTGACAAGAGATAGAGGAGGGTGGGTATAGTCTGGAATGTAAGGAAGAATTAACTGTCAAACATCTCTTCTATTTTCCACTGGAGGGTTAAAGTTTATGAAAGATTTTAAATCTTTCTTTTCCTTCTGAATTTTGAGTCTTCCTTTTAGTGCCTTTTTTAAACTTTTTTTTTCTTTATGCCCAGCCCTGTCTCCAAAGAAAGCAATAAGCCTGTCAAAGAAGGAATTAATTAAGCAAATCAATCAGTCAGTTTTATTAAGGAATTACAAAGCCCATGTGCAGCATTAATTATTCAGATAATGGGACATCTCTAAGCCTTTCTTTTCAATTATTGATAAGTCACGATCTATCATCCTGACTGTTTTAGTACTGATTTAGTTGTGAATGAAGCCAGGTGATTCAGGCATAGCATATGCCAGTTATGAGAGTTACTAGATGACTAGGGGCAGAAGGGAGAGAAAGAATGAGAAGTATCGTTTATTTCCATCCACAGTGATTGCACATATTAAATATTTCAGGGCACGTGTCTTCTTCTGAACTGCAGATGAAAGGGAAACTGTCCTTCCTTTCTGATATCATCTGGGTGATCACCTTTGTTCAATGAGGCAACACATGACCATTTTTCCCACTCAGTATCCGTGCAACTTTTTTGTTGACTTTATGCAAGGTTCCTCATTAGTTCATAAGGCCTGGAAAAATGAGATGCCTTTCCATTTTCAGAAGAAAAAGTTATCTTTTTGCATCTGCTGATCAAGGCAACTGTTCTCATTTTTCTCTTTACTAGGAATTTCATGACAACTGCTTTAATAGAGCGCCCTTCTGCAGCCCTAGGCATATTTTTCATGCTCACCTCATTAGATGTAATATATAGGGTAGTGTTCTCCTACCTGCTCTCATAAGTAGGGACCAAAGGCATTGACCTCATAATGTTGAAATTCAAGCAATCAAACAACAAATTCTTCACCTCTGGAGAAAAACACGTACATATATATAGTTACTGATGGGAAAAGGAATTCATAGTAAAAGGAAACCTTGAATCTCCATAGAATTATCTCATAACAGAAAACTCACATTTCCCTTGAAAACAACTGGAGAAGGCAGAAGTTGTTAGAAAACATGCTGAACATTTTGCAATACTAGAAAGAAAAAAAGTTTCATTTATTGTCCTTCAAATTATATAATCATGTCAGGACATTTTCCATATTTTCTGAAAGTCTGAAAGGCTGCTCAGTACAGACTGCCCAGTAAATAGGAAAAGGTATAGAGGGCATAGTCTTGCCAATAGGAAGAGTGTATCACCTTGGCCTATAGTATATTTTCAGACAAATGCAATTCTCTGCAATTCGATCTCTGGCAGGTGGACTATTGGTTTAGTACTTTGAGAGTGTTCCAAATGCCTGGGAAAATATTTACACTGTCCGGCTAAAGCCTCACAGAGTAGGGATGATGTTTCTTCCCACACACCAGAAGCTCTACTTTCTACTGTGGTGTTTGCAGGTGCAAAGAAATGAGTCAGGACCAGACACTGTTTGTGCACACAACATTGAGGTGTAGCCTCTGCGCTGCTCTGCCACACTGCATCCTTCTCCAGAATACACACCCTCTAGCTGTAAAACTGCCTGCTCCTATCTTTCCCACATTGACAAGACAGGAGACTTGCCTCAAAGTGTAAACATATATCAAGTTATAGTCAGGAGGAAATTTATTGAACTAAATAACTGGCTTGGTTAAATAGACTGTGTGCCTTCCTGTGAACACTCAGCTTTGGAAATGGTGTGATACTGAGCAGGATTAGAAATGCTAATATCAGCCTCGCTGAGCAAAGACTCCTCATTAAACACCACTGTGTTCTCACAGTCCTTCTACCTTTGCACCTGCTAGATCAACATCAAAATCTGAAGTACTGTATCGTTTGCAGGAGGTGAAGCTCAGAGGGGTAAAGTGCCATCCCTTCACTGTTTCCATAAATTTGGCATACAGATGCAATGAAAATTCACTCTATCTTGCTATGCAGATTACTTTGCTTCATCTCTCATCTAAAAGCCATGAATGAGACATATTAAGAAAATTAATGACAAAGTTAGGAGTTAGAACTCTTTCTCACTTCAAAAAGTTCAGTGTTGGTACAATATTTGACCTTGAATATGAAAATTCCATCCAAACCTGCTTCTCATTTTCAGGTAGAAATCTAAAGGTGTAGTTAACAGCCTAAAGAAATGATGCTTAGACAGTTCTAAATTCAATTTTACTAATAAGAAGCAATTAGGGTTTGGAAAAGAACTGGGTGAAATCTGTAAATTAAAGGCCAGGGGGTTTGGGAACTAAGCTTCACAGTTCCTAGCCATTTTTATTTGTTACTGTATGCAAGAAATGTGCCACTTCTTGTAACTGTATGGGCTTTCTGTCTTCCAATGGTATCTATTACTTGTCCACTGACAGCTGCTTTCTGGCTGTAGCCTTAGGCTCAGCACACACTGCTATCACTTTGCCTCAGCAATGCTGTCCTGCTTTGACTTTTGCCAAATTGTGTGTCATATATGCTAAAAAATCTCTGCAGTTAAGGAAGAAGAAAGAGGGGGGGGAAATCCACAAAGAGTAACTGTTCATTATGGTAGAAATGTAGAAATTGCAATAGCTTTAACATATATAGGTGGACATATGCATATATATAACCCCTGCATAATATTATAGCTGACACTGACTGCAGCTCACTCAAGAGCTCCGAGAGTAACAAGGCAATATCTTTGGAGGTAACACAAACACTCCATCATTTCACAAGGACACCTATTTTCACTGGGCTGTCACCTTTGAGGGTTCATCTATGAGTGACCAAGTGTGGTTTTTGGTTTTATCTTTTGTTTGTTTGTTTTTGTTCGTTTTGTTCTTTTTTGTTTGTTTTGTTCTTTTTTTTAAAAAAAAAAGGAACAAAAAGAGGCATTTCTTCACTTCTGGGTTATGTGTCTGCCAAACTAGATGGGGTCAAAAGCATGTCCTTGGTGTGGGTCAGAAGACACACATGCCCCCATTAGGATCTGTTTTTCTTATTGTCTCCCTACCACCATGAATATATAGAAGTTCCCTGTTCTGTGATTTGAGAACTGGAAGGCAAGGCACTCTTTATGTTCAAAATGAATAGCTGGACCCAGAGTCCACTCTTTCCTTGGAAAAGTAAACTGATCTTTGTGCCTAGCTGAACCTGGGCAATCTGCTATGACTACCCTGCCTTCTGAACGGATGTGCTAAATGGATCATGGAGGGAGCACCACCAACAGTCAGTCCCTAAAAGTTGATGCTGCAGAATGACTCCTTTCCCCAGCAATTATGGTGCAGTCTGAGCAGAAGCACAAAGGCTGTATGCTCCTGAAACAGAGTCTACAGCAATGTCACCTTTATGACATCTCAGAAAGAATATTTCCTGAAGTGGGCAAATTAAAAGGGCTGATGTTTCAAATTCTTATGAGAAAAGAGCTATTAACTGTCTGAAACCAAGAGCTCAAATCTTTGTCTAATCCCAAAGATTTTAATTCCCATGTCACAGTGCTATCTAGCACTGTGCTGGGGTTTGACTCAGCAGTCAGTCAGATAAGAATAACCTCATCACTTTTCTGCATCGCTCATGGCTTAACTGTAGGTCTAAGTTAGTGAAATTCCTACACAGAGTAATGAGTCCTGTTCTTCTTTATATGTAGACTGAAATTGGCTTGATCTAGATACAGAATTTAGTTAACAAGCACAAATACTTTCTTTGTTGTGATTTGTGATGCTCTGTTTTTCAGCAAGAACAAGTAAATGGTGAATTAATTTATTATTTATAGCTACATCCCCTAGGTGGATATGCCCTGATTATTTAGACTTAGGACTGAAACTCTAAGGAAGATCACTGTTTCACTCAGTTTGCACACTAATCAAAGATGTCCAAGCAATATCTTCAGTCATGCAATACTTCAGTCAGTTTTACCACCACTTCTTTAGGAATGTCTTAAGATTTCATGGATCAGACACTGAGTTCATGTTTCTGAATGTCATATCAAGCTGTATCAAATTTATCCCAATACTGACAGAAGACAAAGGCCCGATTTGAACAAGCTCAACAGTTCTCAGAAGTTCATTATTTTTCATTTTAGTGAGGGACTTGGGCACCTTTATTACACAAACAGGTTGTGGATGGCACTTTACAACCATGATACATAAAAATGGTCCCTTCTTTCAAAATGCTAGTCAAGAGAAAAGTAAAACCTATAGAACCCCTTAGGAATATAAGGAACAACAGAACACTACTGGTTATTGCTGTTGTTAATGTATTGACAGACTTTCTGTACCAGTGTTAGGGTAAGTAAGAGCTTTAAGAAGGAATTGGAAGGTGTCTGCAGAGGTATCTACTCTTCTTTATAGAGAAGGCCAGTGAAACCCCATCAGGATAAGTACAGTGGAAATCACAAAATGATTGAAAATTTCACAGGCTGATGATGCAGGTCAAGCAGCATATGCCAACTGTAGGTCAAAATTAACCTCTTGACAGCAAGTGAGAAAGTATGTACAGAAGTAAGACTGAGCTATGACTGCCTTTTGTACTCAAAGTGAGAGACAACAGGGAAAGGGTGAAGAGATGAAGGAAAAAGAGAGACAATTCTAGCCTCTATGTCAAGAGAAAAGTTGTCTGCCCCATCGAGATAAAAGGGTGATACAAAGTGTTGAGAGGGCAGGTGAGAGTTTTCCAGTGTGGATGTGAAAAGTCATGTAGTAGACAAGATCTGGAGAAAGAGTCAATCAGACTTACAATGTGGGTATTGAGGACTTGGGTAGATTTCTGCAGCACAGATGTCACATACATTTGCTAGGCTAGATGTAAATGAGCAGGGTCATGGATACCCAGAATTTGGCTGTCTCCCATGGAGGCATGGGTTCGAATCCCACTCCTGAAACCAGATGAAAACTACCACAGTGGAGCAGGAGGTGGAAAGAAGGCTTAGCATAAGTCCTGACTTCAGATGCAGCCCAGAGTGGAGAGACTCAGGATAACATGTCATGAAACTTACATTCGTGTTTCAAATTAAAATATACAAAATAGTTTTGACTACTGAATTTATCCTCCTATAACTGAAACAATAGATTAAAGTCTTCTTTATTACTTGCTAAGTAGCAAGCATTTCATTCTTCAAAACATTGTGGGTTTGAGTCTTTCCTCATACAGGCTTGGGTTGTTTTTTGTTGTTGTTGTTGCTGGTGGTGGTTTTGTTGTCATTTTGTTGTTTTTGTTGGTTTTTTTGTTATTTTTTTTAATTTTATTTTTTCAGGGTATAAGCATATTGATAAATCAGAACTCTTTTATGGTATTCAGTTTTCCTTTGAATGATATTTTCTATCCTCTTTTTTTTTTTGTTTTTTTTTTTATTTTTGATCTGATGCCTTTCCCCTCTCCCCAGTTTTACTAGTTCTCATTTTATCCCTTTATGCAATATCCGCTTCCAACTGTCTTGTCCAGATGATTCACTACCAACTGGACTAATGGCCGTCTCGCTCCTTAGCAGCTGAGAGAGTGAGAGAATGAAGGGGTCAGGCCATCAGCTGCTGCAAATTGGTGCCGCACCATTGGTTTAATTGAAACAGTGCCAGTTTACATCAGCCAAGAGTCTGAGCCTGGGGCTCCCTTCAATCTAAGCTCAAGAAAAGCATACCTCCAATCTGTTCACCCACCTGAAGTTTGTTACCTAAAATACATTAAAAACTAAAGTTGGTTTCCTATTGGCTTTTCAGATGTACAGTGTGAGATTAAGGAAAAAAAAATAGCTGTGGCACTCAATTATTTACTTTCTTTCTTGTGACCCTCTCAAAGACATCAGTGTCTTCACACTTTATATACACACATTCGGTTTTGAAGAAAAATATATCAAAATAAACAGTAAGATCTAGGACACTGTCACAGCTTCACTGACTTAGTATAACAGTGTCTCTTTTACACTTCAGTTTGCTGATGGTAACTATTTTTGGCTCACAGCACATGTATTTCACATTAGGGCTTTCCCAGACTAAGGAATAAATTTGAGCTGCAAACACATCGAAACCAATAATCCTTCAGAGGGTTTTGCACTTCAGTATTTAGAAGAACTGACTTCAACTTCCTTTCCCTCCATTAACTGATGGAAGGAGAGGTGATGATTTCTGCTTTGAACCCTTTGGCCTAGATGTTACCTTTCAATTTCCATGGAAGGGTAACCATATTGCAAAATATGTCTCTAAATCACAGTAGTATTGTTACTGTTTACTACAGAGAATTATGCTATCAGATTCCTTCGCTCTGTAGTACACATTTATTTTTTATTTCCATAGACTGATTGAGTTAAAACAAACAAAAAAATCTAAAGATGCTCTGGCTGATCTTAATTTATTTTTGCTAACAATTGTACCAAATTTCACTGTATTCAAAGCAGGTTAACCTTTCTGAGAGTTGCCAAGATTGGCCCATGGACAGCAAGATGGCAGACATTTGGATTTTGACATCTGCATTGATAAAGTAGAGACAATATTACAAATTACAGGGAAGGAGGAAGAAGAAGAACAACAGAAAAAAAAAAAGTACAGAAAAACCAACCAAAAAAAAACCACAAAAAACAAACAAAACAAACAAAACAAACAAACAAACAAAATAAAACATAACAATACAAAAAACCAAACCAAAACAAAAAAAAAAAAAACAAAAAAACCCAAAAACAACAAAACCTGAGGGTCTGTTTCCTTTTTTCTTTTTCCTTTTTCTCGGCAAAAAACCTGCTACAGAAACAAATGTAGATGAGGGGGGCACTGAGCCATATAGAAGTGAGTAATTATCTACTGTTACAGGCCTTATTATCTCTCCAAATGTTTGCTAAAAATTCTATTGGGCAACCATCTGGACCCTGAGCTTTAACGGTGGATACAGAGTGGATTGTTGCTTTAACTTTTAGATAGGAAAATTTCTTTCTTTAATTCTTTCCTGTCATCCTGTGTTAAATAATTTAGCTGAATGTCTCCTAGATAGCTTTCTGAGTCCTCAGAGTCAGTGCATTCTAGGTGATATCATCATATAAAATATTCTTTGAAAGTTTATATAGATAGGATTTTTTTTATCACTAGAGTATCTGAGGACAATTTGCCATCTGTTGCAAGGGTTTGCTAATGCACCTATTTTCTCTTCTATTCCTCTCATTCTCCTTTTAAATTACTAGGCTTAATAATTTGCCTAATTGGTAGCCTCCCTCCACATCTGAAATTATATACGATGCTTATTGCTTCAACATCCTTTCCCTATATGAAACCTAGAAGTTCTCCTTTAAGAATTTCTTTTGTTACTGTATTACTGTAGTTCTTGACAGCAAATATAATTTCCTTCATTCAGGCTGTGATAAATAATTCAATAACATATCATCAATAACTATAGACCAGTTGCTTAGCTTGAAACGTGTCTGTAGTTTGCTGTGAAGGTCATAGTTATCAATTATGCACCCATCTTCCATGAAATGTTTCAATTTAGTATTATAATCATAACAACAATAAATGTTCTTTGTTATTATGAAAGATATTTCACTGACATAGGTTTGAAACTGTTTTTTTTTTCCCCACTAATTTGCAGATAGGCAATGTAAGACAATGAGTTTTAGCTGCCTTGACCAAAGTCACAATACTGCATGAGCAGTAGAACCAGAAATATAATAAGTCACCTATGTTCTGCACTTGCCTTTGGATATTTTCTGCAAAATGATGTGATGACCAAGCCGTGAGGCTTCTCTGGTGACACTGAATCCATATTGCCTCGCCCCTACCAAGTGATGGCTTTCAACTCTCCCCAATTTCAAGCTGCACAGGGAACCTGTAATGGGACTGCATCACATTTGAATTTACCTTTTGAAATGCAGCCCTCGGGCAGTTTCTGCATTCCTCTAGCTGAGCAGAGATATGGGTGAAACAAGTTCTTGATTTAGCTGCCCATAAATGTCCAAAGCACTTCATGACTGACAGTCTGCAGAGAAGCAGTGGGATCCCACCGGAGCTAACAAAAGGATGCAGTTAAATCAGCCTCCCAGTCGAGGGTAGGATTGTTCCAGAAGCAAAGAAAATAGAAGAATGTGACTAAGTCCTTGTTGTGTCCCTGATTTCCTCCATACTCTTGTCCCAGGCAAGGAAAGGTCAGCATGCCCTGCACATGGCACAGAACCCTCCTCCACATCCAGCCCAACCCTTCAGGCACCTACTGGTACATCCCACCTGTCTTCCAATTGAGGGGAAGGGAATCAGGCAAGGTACATAGCTGCTTTTGCCTTCTCCTTAGTCCAAGATCTGTTATAAACAAGAATGGTAATATTCCATATATAATGCTCTTTTTCTACTCCCCTCTTGCTGCAGTTTTTTCTACCTACTGTATTTCCAGTGAGTTTTTTTTATATCCACTTTCTCTTGCTCCTTCTGGTCAGACCAAATCCTCTGGTGGTATTAATTATTTCTTGGAATTAGTTGCTATTATACTCTGTCTCCCTTTGTGGCATCAGTGTTTCATAAGCTTGGATTAATCTAGCTTATCTGAGATCTTTTGCTTACAATAAGTAAATAAAAATAACATTTCAGGAAAAAGTTAATATTTCCAAACCAGCTTTTCTTTTCCTAATCATGTTTAAGACCAGATCTTTGATGTTCTGGAGCATCTCTAACTTTATTAGAAGTAGATGTTTATTTTGGAGTTCAGAAGTGCAGAATTTTTAAAATCTTGACCTGAAACTTATAAAAAAGGAAGTGTAATTCTAAGAGAAGGGATGAAGTGGGGATGTGGTACAACCATCATTGTAAAATAAGATGGGATTTTGGGATAAATTCACCCGTATGACAGATAATCCTGAATGGAAAAAGAAACTGATGGATGACTTCACAGTTTTTCATATATGTTCTTCTAAGTCTTACTTAAAACTCTTCCATTAGGAAAATCAATGGTTTCTGTACTCCAGAGCATTCCTAACCCAGTCTTGGAAGCCACAAGCAAGAACTCAAAGCAGCAGTTTGCAAAAGGGCTGATCTTTTAGAAGTGACAATGGCATTTACGGGAATGAATGGGAATGGGCTGTGGTAGCCCTCACTGATAGTCTTTCACAGTATGCAAACACATTATTATAAATAGTAGCTGCAGAGAGGAAATGGAGAAAAGTGTCATAGTGGCAGCTGAAAGGACTATGCAACACAGAGAATAGAAATTGCTGTAGCAGATCAAAATTTTGGTCCATTTAACACCTTGCCTTATACTAGCTAGCATCAGGACATTTAGCGTGGGAAGGACAAATATATTTTATTCCTAAAATCTCTATAAACCAAACTGTTTATGACTCCCAGAGACTTTTCCTTTCCTTCAAATAACTAGCCCCACTAAGTCCTTCTGATCCCATGGTATCATCTGGCAATTAGTCCCACAGACTGATGGAAATAAAGTTGAAAACATCACATTAATGTATGCAGCAGAGAGATTCCTCAGCTCTTTTCCGGTGCTTATGTGTGTACATTTGAAAGTATATATAAACTGCCCATGTACCAAGAATGACAGACCAGTGGCAGTGAGCAGTCCAAGGACATGTAACTACCTATATGGTCATATATGTTTGCACACATATGTGAAGGCCAAGCACTTTTAGTATCAAATAGTTTTCCTTAACATAAATGCTGCCATTTAAATGTCATCTCTCTTCCATCTTATTGTTATGTGTTTGGGATTTTGTGATTGTGTAGTTATCTATTTCAGCACTGTCTTGTTATTGAAAAAAATTAAAGTGCTTATGACAAGGAGAGGTGCTTTGGGGCAGTGTTTATTGCAAGCCCAGAATCCATCCACTGATATCACAGATATGTCCATTTTTTTCTTCTTGCTCCCCCTCATGTCTCCCTGTATGCAATGTACCTTCAGAAATGCAGATATAGCCTGCCCAAGGCACAGGCAGAAAGGACATACAAGCTGAATGAGAGAAGCTCAGCACATTTTGAAATGAAAAACAAAACAAAACCCCAAAACAAACAAACAAACAAAAACCCAAAAGACCCAAACACAAATGAACAAAAAAACAAAAACCATTAAAAACAAACAAAAACAAGCAAACAAACAAACGAACAAACAAACAAAAACAAACAAACCCCACACAGCAGTTTTGCTAACTGGGATAAAAATTACAAGAGCTGTATATTCTTATGCTTCAGGGCATAAACTGATCAGCACCTGGGGTGAGGTACACCCCAATCTATCACAATTAGAAACATACATAGGGTTTTAAACTTTCTGTGGAAGCAACTGTTTTGGTTGCTGTTGCTGACAAACACAGTGGATTTGGTGTTCCACTGGATATATAAGGAAGAGGAAGTGTTGATATTCTGTAACAATAAAATTTGCACATTTGAACAGAACATTCACTTTCTTCTTCCTTTTACTTTTAAGGTAGAAATCTCCTCTCACCTTTCTCTCACCTCTTTGAAGCAGTTTATAAGGCAACTTTCTGTTCCATTTTAGCCAAATCCTGATTTTTGGTTTTGTTTTCCTTTAGTCTCAAAAACAGCACCAGAAATATAATTTTCCTTTGCCCCTTTAACTTTAGATGTCATGAACTGCAGACAGAAAGAGAGAAGGGGGGATGTGAAAGTTCACTTTTCCTACCCTTTCTAGACATGACAGGATGGCCTCTCCAGGTATATGTTCTCATAAGTGATGCTGGCTGGACAGGCTAAATGATGACATGTTGAAATTTCATATGAAGCTGAATGATTTCCATATCTGCAGATTCTCTTCAGTGGCATTAGTTATGCTAATAGAGTGGTGCAACTTTTCTGGCTGTGCTTGAGGCAGCTGCCAGGCTGTGACTGAAGACTCTATCTGGGGAAATAACTCAGCAAGTAAAATTCAGATGGCCAACAACCTGCTCGAATCCCTACTCCTCATCCAGAGCGGTGTATAAGCTCCATTGTTGAGTGTATAATAAACTGTGCCTAACTCAGACACAGCCTCGCTGGCATCTCACACATTACTTTGCAAAGCCCTTTAGGACACACCAAGTGTTTGCTTAATTTATGTGCTGATGGGCATGTCTAAGACATACATTGCCAGCCTGAAGAAAAGGCTGGCAAAGTTATTAGGGACAGCAAGAGAAAAACAAAAGAGAGAGTCAGTTTGCATATTGCACCAGATGAGCCCACCAGCTGCTGGAGGAAGAGGCATGTGCCACTCAGATAGCAAAAGGAGGCAGTGTGAATGCAAGATGAAGCTGGATATGAGATGGCACCCTCTCATTGTGCAACGCTGGGGGTCAGAGCCAAGTAGGTGGGAGGACAGGAATGAGCTGTAGAATTCACATTCTATGCCTTGTCCCTAAGGAGAGTCCCTGGAAATGTGTAGCACTCCAAAAACCAAAGGGCAAAGTCTTTTCCAAACAAGAAATTCCTCTCTATAGGAATGAGCTACACCCCAAGTCTCCACAGGATACACTGTGCTTTTTCAGGGACTAAATTTTCCTTGTCCTGTGTATTATAGTTTTCCTTTTTCTTAGAACCAGAGTTCAAAATAAAAGAGGGGAGTCAAAAGAAGGAACCATCTTCTGTCAGCTCTGCTCTTGGTTCCTCCAAAGATCATGCTCAGAGACAGTTCTTTGTGATTAGTCCTCCGTAAGAAGCAGTCATGGAGCTTGTATTTGTTTAAAGGGGTTATTCTTTCATTCATGTAGTTATGACAATCATTGGTCTTCTGTTCACACTGGTTTACAGAAAACTTACCTAACAAATCATACTTTCATGTTCCCAGGATAAGTTTCTTTCCCCTCAGTTAATCTGAAGTCAGAAAAATCAGACAGTCTTCTTATATCCTGCTGAGTGCCCTCTTCTTTGGGACTAAAGTTCTTATTTCCTCCTGGCTTTCTGGACTTTGCACCTTTCTTAACTAAAAGGTGCATTTGTTGCATTACCTTCTCTTCTAACACATATTTTTTTTAAGAAGAAAGTTAGCATTTCATTTCCCTAGGCCTGCAATTGCAGTAGTGGGAATGCAAAGTCCCTACAGACCTCTTAGTAGACCAGCCCAACACACTCACCTCTAATTTTCAGACATTCAGGGCACAGAGGTGTCAGAAAAGTACATAATCTGTCCACTCAAGAGTTTAAGTATCTACTAAAGAAGCAGAAGTGCTTCAACTCAAAAAATAGTCAGGCCCTTTATGAATTACAAGCATTTCTGCAGCAAGGATCATGTAAAGACCTTTCTCCAACAGAAAAAAAAAAAAAAAAGAAAGAAAAAAAAAGAAGAAAAAAAAAGAAAAAAAAGAAAAGCATAAAAGAACAACTATCCTCCCAAATAACCTCCAAAACCTTCCCATCCAGAAAATACCAGCAGTTCAAGATTGTTCTTGCCTTTCCCAGCTGGTAGAATCTACTTGTAACCCCATACCATATTGCCAGTTTTATATTGAGTTTGCAAGGCCTCAGATCTGTCTTTATTTTGTTTGAACTTTTCTTGACCTGCCCGCAGCTTTGTTTTACTTGGTTTAGCTGCAACTGCAATTTTTCTAATAGCCAGATGGTTATGGCTAATTTGTTTTATTTCTGTTTATCTTTGTATGCTACCACCATACTTTTATAACTCTATATAGTAGAGACAAATGCAGTCAGGGTAAGACAAGAGAGGCGTTGAGAACTAAGGATCTGGGATGTGATGCAGGGGTGTGCAGGTGTGGAGTCATAAAAGGTGAGTCATTGGCTGGTGCTGGAAACTGCATGGCTACGAACAACTGACGCACGGTCAATTAAAAAGATACAGACCTAGACCTGGATAAAACCAGGTTTAGGGGTAACAGAGGGAGTAGTACCTAACATACGTGGAAGGTGCTCTATCTACTTCTATCTACTACATTTGTATGTGGAGTTTCAGTCCAATGATGAAAAAACACAGCGAAAAACTGTTAGCAGGTGTGTGAAAATGACCACAAGTGAATGCTAAAGTCAAGAAGAAACCATCAGCACCATCATGTTCATTCTCGCAAAGGCTGCAGATGCTGATGACTCAGCTTAAGCAAACACACCACCAGGATGAAACCACTGACCTTGTGACTCAGCAGAGCAGGAGATGGGTGAGTGTAACATCAGGAAACAAGATGGAAACTCCAGTGTGCATGACAGTCTCAATAACAGAATCATTGATGCTAAAACTTTTCTTGCATGGCAGTATTCCATATCTATCTAATCAGGTGAGGATAGCAACTAAGATTTTATTATACTAATGATAAACTCTTGGCTTTATATTTAAGACTTGTTTACTGTTTGCCCATAGAAATGATTCCGAGAGCAACATACTTCCACAACCAACATTTGCTATAATATCTCAGTATCTGAAAGATGCTTTTTGTAGCCAGTTTGAGCTGATGAAAGACACTAAAAAGGATGGTCCTAACCCCCTTTGCCTAGTACACTTGACTGGATAATTCTATTCTTTAAAACATGATCCCTGATAGAATTGAAAATGCCCCTAAGTGTAAATCTAATTGTGCTGAGACAAAGAATACTACCATGCATTAAAAGTTTCACTAACAACAATAACATAAATAAGAACAAAATAACAGTGTCAATACCGTATTTCAAGGCCACAAGGTACAACTGCCTCAGTTTCCTGTGCTTAAAGTCAGAACTGGGAGCATGAGCCTCAAAATGCTACTGTTAAAGCCTTTTAGGGACAGTGCACTTAATAGTCACACATTCAGAATTGCATAGCTACAAAATTATTTGCAAATGTAATAAATTTTGGTGACTGAAGGAGTATAAAGACAGCACTCAGGAGCTGAGGAAGGAAGGAACCTTATAAGTAAGCTTTGTCAGCCAAATTTGTGTGTCACTGCACCACAGACTTGTTGTTTGCTGCTCATTATATATAACTCCCCTCTTCCAGAGAGTTCAGTTATCCACTGGGAGAGCAATGAGATGCAATTTTTTTTTTAGTTATCCAATCAGGGAACATATGATTTCAGGGGCACAGCACAGTTTACAGAATAACACAGAATGAGCAGCTGCGGTGAATAATTCACGAACTATCCACAGGCTGTGATTTGTTTGTATAAACTATTTGGTAAATACTTATGCATAACTATCATATTCATAGTAATCAGGAATGGTTTTTGAACAAAGGCTAACTCTCCTGAATAATTTATTCCCCAGGAATAATTCAGATCACTCTCCTGTATTCTCTGGAGTCTCTCTCAGTGGCCCATTACCAAAAGGTACTGTGCATTAAGTGGAAGTTGGCTGTGTCCCAAGCAGGACAGAGTGTGAGTGTTTGGAGTACAATCTGCAATGTCTAGAGAAACCCTTGTCTCCCTCCAAGCCAAGCTGCAGAGACTGAGGCACAGATGTGCTCTGTGCCAGGCTCCAGCATTTCAAGCTGTTCCCAACAACCACAGACTGATGAAATCAGTGCTGAAGCATATGTGGTGGGAAGAGAAGTTTAAAAGAAAATCAACAAACAGAAATAACAAAAAAACTTCTCAAAACAAACACCAAAACCCCAAACAAACAAACAAAAAACCCATAAGCAAAAAATACTAACAAAAAAAATCATAGAAATTTGGAGAAAAACACAACTTGAAAAATAATAGAATACTGTTCATTAATTAGCCAGCATGAACAATTCTTTACCCTTGTAACTAATCCTGCTCTATACTATGAGGAATTGTTGAATATTTTGTTTTAATAGTTTTCCTCATGTTATTTTAAGGGTGGCTAATTTATAAGAGGTGGTTCATCTGCTTGTTTCTGTTGATATTAGCATTTGAGGTCTTATCTCCCTCACTTTCCATGAAGATTCCTATAGATGGTAAGAGAACAGTGGCTACCAAATTTTGAAATCTAAGGCGCTGAAAACAAGATTACTTTGTTGGATTTTTGCTTCAACATTGTGAAATGTTACTCTCATTTTTAAAGTCAGGAGGTTCTTAAGGTTATAATGTATTTACCATATCACAGTCAAGTATGTGCATAGAAACACACAGAGAAATTCCATTTTTATTCAATTCTTTATTGCAATAAATAAATATTATTGCAAAAAGTTTCTTTTAGTTTCTACTGACCAAGAACAGTCTGGGTAAGTGTCCTCTTGATTGCAACTGCCAGAAGAAGAGCTATTCCCTCTTCAGCAGAACTGGGGCAGTTTTATCACTGATTTAAATGCATTGATTTTTTTTTTTCTTTTGTACAACAGGTACCTAATTTCAGTCTGATTTTTCAGATTTTGAATCATGACAAGAAAATGATAATAAAGTTTGCCTCTTGCTGATGGTTTCTTTAGGAAGTATTTTCTACCTGCCTATTACAATACAGTGTTATTTTCTTCCTCACTGAAATTTTCCTGAGTAAAAAATCATTCTTGGATAAAAGAAAAAAAAAATCATTACAAAAAAACATTTTCTCACAGTCTATTGAAAAGGAGCTCTAAATTATGATGAAGAAGTCTTGATTTTTCAGATGTCAGTGATACCTGAGTCATGGTCATTCCTAATTTGCTTGTTTTTCAGTGGGACTTTAACTGTCCAGGTTCCCTGCAGACAGTCAGTCAGCAGCCAGAAAAAGTTTTCACAATTGCAGTCACCAGAATATCCAAATTTTAGAGACAAGATAAGAAAATAAACAGGCAATTTGGGGAAGAGTCAAAGGTCAGGTTGAATAAGGTGTGGTTTAGTGGAAGATGTCCCTGTCCATGGCAGGAGAATGAGATGAATTTTAAGGTTCCTACTGACCCAAACTGCTCTGTGATTCTATGGTTCTCTGATTTTGAATCAAGCTACACATTTCATATGTAATTTGGTTTGATTTGGTTAACCAGAGCAAGTGGTATTGTTTTCACTCTGAATGGGGATCGATAGGGGATTTAGGTTTTTTTGAGATTTTTCCTTGTTGTATGGCTGTGGGGGGGAGTTTTGAATGTTTACATGCATGTTTTCTTTGGAAAGTGATAATGTAGCCACATTTCAGCATGAATTGTTACTTTGACACAAAACAATGCATTTCAGCATTTTAAGATTAAAAAGTGTGGATTGTTGTGTTTCAGGGAAACTCTTCTGTCTCTTTCAGGAGAGCTTGAAGCAGCCAGCTGATGTTTGCCAAATTCACAAATTAATTTGTTTGCCTGAAATTGTCTCCTTGATTGTCTTAAACCAGAGTTTCTTTGGAAATCCATCTAGTTGAAGGCATTGATCCTAACTACATTGAAAGATGTAGAAATTACACAGTTTAAAAAGAAAAAGGGGGGAGATACTGATGGTTAGGAGGGGAAGTGAACCACATTGCAGACAGTCTTTGATCAACGAAATGATAAATAGGAGGCAGGTCAGGGAGAAGTGCCCTGGAACCACTAATTTGCAAAAGCTTCCTATATCATTAAGCATCCACTTTTCTGAGCAGGTAAATATTAAAATTGTGACTAGTTTTAGGGACATAGCTCTACATCAGTAAAACTTCATCTTGCTGACCACAGCCATATGCAAGTATTGCTGAACTAAACACTTTGAAAACAGCAGAAGGCTGATCTACCTGTCAGGCAGTGGTAAAACTCTTGGCAGAGTCAAAATTAGAAGTTAAAATGCCCTATTTTACTTTGCTTTCTGCAGTAGTGCTGTACCTTTAATTTTCATAATCTCTGCAGCTTTAAATTCAACATTTATTTTTAACACATATATTTTAATGAAACATGAAATATAAAACGAAACTCCAGTCTGCCTCCTATGAGCATGGAGAGAAATCCTAATTACCTGTTTCAAAAGTGTGAAGCTCTTTCTAATTTTCCAGCAGCCAGGTTCCTTAGACAGCACTCAGTATTATAACTATTTATGCCAATTGTGCTACTTCATGCATAAAATTACCGCATTATTGTTGGAATAGATGCTGGAGAGATATCTAAGCAGGGTGTAATCACTTCACTTTCTATCAAATTGTGCTTCTGAAAGGTATCATAAATTTTATTAGAAGGCAAGAGGCTAATGGAAGCCAATCAGCGTTAATGCTGATAAAATTGCTTGTATTTTACATTATAAAATGGGGAGATATTTTTATCAGAAGGTTCCCTTTTGTTTTATTAAGAGACTATCATGGAAAGTAGTGTACAATGGAACAGCAGAGGGTAGTCACCAAACCTGTCCTGTTTATGTTCCTGGCTTAGCTTACAAAAAAGTTTGTCTCAAGATGCTTTCAGATCTTTGGCGGTGTAAAGGGAAGGCAAAATAGGTGCCAGAAACCTTCACATGTGCTGACTTGCACACGACTTTGCAATGATGAGGTGGATCTCTGATGAAAATATTTATGTCCCTAATGTTATTTGGTCCTTTTATGGTTCGAACTAATTGTTTTCTATTAGGCTGCCTGTAGATTCTGGGGAGAGGTATAGTTTTTATGACTCCCCAGCTTATTTTTAAAGCTCCACAGTAGAAGAATTAGAGTGGATTTTGATATGGGATGAATGAGGTTCCAGAAATGGGGATGGAAAAAGGAGCTTTACCCATGAAAAAGTAATTGAATGCGATTTAAAGAAATTGGTCTGCTTTGATGGTAATTTAAAAGTTCTTTTTTTCTACCTGTTAATAAAATTTTGTACTTAGCAGAACCACATTCATGCAGTCATTTGCAAAACAGTTGGTTCAAATTAGTTTTGAGGGTTTTGTGTTTGGTGGTTTTTTTGTTTGTTTTGTTGTTTTGTTTTGTTTGTTTTTAATTTTTTTTTAATTTTTTCTAATTAATTTGTTTGCTTTAGAACTGCTGCAGGTAAATGTGGTTGTTTCTGTCCTATAGTAAGGGAAACTGAGACACCAAAAGATGATGGGCCAAGTCCCAGAGGGAATTTGTGGTAGAACTATTGGAAAGCGAGGTAGAGATTCATAGGTAGCAGCATTCAGTGAATGCATCTGGTATTTACAAATTGTGTGTGGTTTGTCATGCCGTGGCACTGCAGGGACAGAACCTTTCTAGGCTCTGAAAATCCCAGTTCAAACACTAGCTTTGCCTGACACAAATGCTTAGCTTCATCCGTAACATACACTGTCCCTGCTCATAAATCAAATATTTACACCGCCACTTTTCAGACCATTATTGGTATCGTCATTAATATTATTAGCATTATTTGCACTGCAGCCATGGATCCCCCTTCAAAACGGGGTGTTTAGTGTCACACACTGTACAAACATACAAGAAGGACAGTCCCTGTACCGTTGGATTAGCAATCTAAACAGCTAAGGCAAATAGAGACAGGAAGGAGCTGTCCTGGGTACCCGGAGCAGGCAGGTTTTCCTGTGTTTAAGAAGGCAAATGACAGGCACCTGAGCTAGGATCAGTTCATGACTTTGCCACTGATTTTTGAGTAATATATCGCTTAATCACTCCACAATTCTTCAGATTTCCACAAGAGTAATGTCACCAATTTATTCCAGGTTTCTTTAAGGTCTACAGTTGCTGGTGCCTAGACTCAGCTCTGGCTAATGAAAAAGAGTCATTGACAGGATTTGGCCCATTACTGAATTCATATTCCTGCTTCTCATAGTCATGCATATTCCTGTCAAAGCCCACATAGTGTAACACTTGGTGTTAATGGAGTCACAGTAAGGATGGATTTGTTCTTGTCCAACTACATGTTTTAATTCAAAGACCACATTACTGTTCAAGTGATAGATTAGATAAGGGTAAAACCTGTTTATTTCTTTTAATTCCAATTGTGTTTAAAATTCTGTTTCTGGTTGGCTGTTATTTATTTGCAGAACTTTTTATTATTATTTTATTATTACACCGTCTCTGTGTAACTTTTTCTTTTCTGATTTAATCCTCCATTTCTAAATACAATTTTCTTCTTCACCCACCAGTAGTTGCATGACTGATTTTACTGAAAGAAATTTATAACAATGACAGAACAAAAGGGAATTTTCTCTGAATTCAAACTAAAGACTTGTTAACAATATTCTATTTTATAGCCTTGAATTCAATGGGGCACCCGAGTCTTTCTGAAGTAGACAGTCTATTCTCATATCCCAAACCTGAGTATGCTTTTGAGTGTCTGAAATTAGTATAACATTGGTTAGCTTATCTGACTTTGCCCTCTGAAATCATTGACTTTAAAATACTTGTCTCAGGCAGGCCACAGTGAAGAATAAAGCATCATTATCATATTTCAAGAAGAAAAAAAAATTAAAAAAAAATAAAAGAATGGTAAAGTGAAGTTCAGACTGGAAGTATTTATCATAGCCGGATAGGAAGCACTATTACAGTACAGTGATAATTTCAAATGCACATATGGCACTCTTGGGCAGTGCATCTCTTGTGCCAAGATGCTACTTTTGTGGAATGGACTTTGACATTTAATAAAACCCATCATAAGACCACAGGCTGACAAGACTGCTTTCTCTGCTCTCTGACCAAGACACTTGCTTATACTGCCACTGCAGTTATTTCCTAGTATCTCAGCTTCTGCCGCTTTGCATATGTGTGGTCAAGTTTTCTTCGTGTTCTTGACCCTGCAGAGTTGCCTCACACCCACGTCACCACCTCCCTTTCTCTCTTCCTCTTCAGCCTGACAGCTCCTTGAAGAAAGCACGGGTGCTGACAGAGAAAGTGAAACTGGTTCCACTGCTTAAGGCAGTCTCCCAGGGGGCACAGTAATTGCGGTGTGATGTTAAGAAGTTTTTTCCTCGGTGGAGCTTTAGATAGAGCCAGGAATCCATTTCTCCTGCTGAAGCTCTCCAGCTTACACACAGAGCTGAAATGCTGAACTGCTGGGAGGCTGTTCAGAGGATTTGCACAGCCCTGGTTCTGATTCTTCTCATGGGATACTTGTGCAGTCCGTAGTTCAAAGGCATAAAAGAAACACTGGGACCCCAAGTTTCTTTCAAATGCCAGATCACCCTCTGTGGGTACAGCAGGAAAAGATTTATTGTTCTGAAAGAACGAAAGACATCTTTGCACTTGCATTTCCTATCAGTTGATAATGCCTCTTAGAACCAAAGAATATCCTGAGTTGGAAGGGAGCCACAAGGATCAATGAGTCCAGCTCCTGACCCTGCACAGGACCATCCCAGGAATCTCACCATGTACCTGAGAGTATTGTCCAAACACCTATTGAACCCAGTCAGTCTTGATGCTGTGGTCACTTCACTGAGGAGCCTTTTCTGGTGCCTAAACTCCTCCTTCTTCATTTTTCCATTTGATTGGGACTTCGTGTTCTTTTTCCTCTTGCATGTAAATAATGAGATCCTTTCCTTAGCATTACTTTTTCACTGCAACCCAATCTGATGAAACCCAGACTAAGATGAAAAAACTTAGACATTTTAAGCACATCTGCCTGTATATAATATGGACTGAAATAAGTCACAGCTGAGAGAAGAGTTTGCAGGGATAATGATGGTTAAAGAACATCTTTTGAACTACCTAGACTCAGAATCTGCTTCTGTGACTTGGGAACCCCCTGGCACAGAAGTAGTTCCAGTCATTCATAGTCAGAGCATAGATTACCCCATATGCAGGTCTAAGTTTGGGCTACATTCATAACCTAGGAACATAAAAATTCCACCTTTCCTCGGAAGTTTTCGTGTTTCAGGGAGAAAAGTGAAAGTAAACCTGGTCAGGTTTTGCATTGTTTTAGTACACTGGGAGCATCCAATTGTCATTCAATTTCCATATGAATAATGCTACCTTATGATAATGGTTTTCAAATACAAACATCAAATCATTATGCTGACCTAGCACTAGAACTTCAAACATTTCTCAGTCTGCTGACGGAAAATATGAATTATTAGTAGCAAATATTCCACATTTTCATCTGCATTCTGTTAACATTGCTGTTCTACTGTCTCCCCAAGATGGATCTCAATAGAAGCACTCAGTTGATCTACAACCTTGCAATTCATTTGTCGTCATTTATTTTCCTTTGTATAAAGCAAGATGTAACTGCACAAATACTGGATTCCTAAAGTACTGGATTAAGAGAATTCTGGCTTGTTGATGCCCTTTTATAGAGAAGAAACAAAAGGAGCTTATTCAAGGCAGTATAAAAATGGTCTGCCTGAGCATATGAAACAGTTTATAATAATATTCTTTACTCTCTAATAGAGGAATTAGGAAGGTCACATTCTGTCCTTGAGTACTCCATTGCTGCCTATATCTCTGCATTTCAGATCTCAAAGAAAAAAAAGTACTGGCAAAGCAAATATATGTATCAAAAAATATGAAGACATGATAAAACTCTAAATACATATTGGACTAGAAGAAGAATTCATTTTCTAAATTTTCTCCCTTTCTGTAGTATGTATGCAAAGGCCCTCTGAGTTGCTTGAGCCATAAATTCACATAGCAACACTAACTTAGCATTATGACTACCTGTCACCATATGAAATACAGGACTTTCCCAGATTTGGGGTGTTGGTCAGGTTTAATGAATGTTATCATTCATCCAATAAATATTGCCCCTGATTTCTGCACTAAGTTATGATGATCTGGTAAAGAGGGTAGATAACAAGTGCTCAGGCTGGATCAGTGACAATGTGATGTATCCAACATGCAAAATCGGAACTCAGTTGGATAATGACATAGTGACTGACTGAGTAGAAAAGATTGATTTCATTTTTCCTTCAAAAAAAGTTCAGCTTGAGCTGTATATCAAACCTTGGGTTACAGGCTTTGCACAAGGGATGACAGTTTTGTGTTGGAAACATTGAATCAGGATTCTGGATAAAAATATTCCAGTTCAGCACAGAAGCAGACTTCCCTAGTCAAGCTGCTTGTTTTCAATCTTCCATTTATTATATAGGGATAATGTTTTCTTTTTCCATTCATCTGGTTTGCTTATACTATAAGCTCTTTGCAGTATTATTTATCTCCAATGATCTATAAGTTCAACCCTTTCAGAATGGACTTACATATTTGAATAAATCGATACAAAGATCTAGGCAAGAAACAGCTTTTTGCCCTAAAGACTTTTTCAACATTTTTAATGGGAAAATACAAGCTGTCTTGAAGCTTTTTTTTTTATTATTTTTTTTTTTTAAAATGAAAAATGCAATCTGCAACATAGTAGAAGCTTAAGTATCTAAAATATCCACTAACGTTGCAGTGAGCTGGAATATGGGAAATGGAAATTCAGGGTCTGGACTTGAACCAGACAAAATGGTGCTTGAACCAGAACTGTCAACATTAGAGTTGTACGTGCATTTTTATAACTGTGTTGCACATGGTTGGTTCTGTGTTGCCACAGAGAATAGAACTCTTGATCTAACTGGAAAAGGAAAAGAGAGAGAAAGGGAGAAAAACCCATTGTGGGCCTGGAAAGCTTTATTTTTGAAACTCTATATTCCTTTTTCCAAAAAGGTTCAGCTTCAAGTTTTACATTGCTATGCATGTTTTGGGTAAAAATGTTATTAATCTTGTAAATGTTCTGTTATTTTTGCCCTGTTTTGTGTTTAAATGTTTAGATTTTTTAAAAAAATTTTCAGTATTTTCCTCAGTTTCCTTTAAAAAAATTGTTGTAGATGTTCTTCATAATATTTATGTGTACCAAACTAAAATGCAGAACTCAGCCTGTTTTCTATTATTTATGTTGGAAAGTAATATGGCAATAACAGTCTACAATTGAAAAAAGTATGTTTTTCCCTTACTCACTTGTTTTGTAAAGCTGCCTAATAGTATTTATTTTAAAATCATCACTGCAGAGCAACATCCTAAAAATACCACATCTCAAAAACAGACTTGTAAACCAATGACAGCAAGTGAATATAAGTAGGGAATAACATCTCTCTGCTTTAATAATAAGAGAATATAATAAATATCACATTTAGACTACATAGAGCTCCTTTTGCTGACTGTTTATACCTATACACAAAGAGTTTTCCCAGCCACAGGCAGATTTCACCAGATCATTTTCCCATATAAATGAGAGAATATAGTTTTCCATTTTAGACTTAACATATGCATAAAAAAACACTATGTGTGCTCATATCGAGAGAATATTCATTAAAAATGATGAAAGAAAGGAATTATCAGCAAAACTAATCTCACCATATATACTTAGGTGTCTCATCTAAGCATAAATTTCGCTTCAACACTAATATTGTTTTCAGATACCACCATACTACTATCTGTTTTTTCTGACTTAACAACACAATGAAATGATGTATTAATTATACTATCTGGACTATTTATTGAAGTAAAAACCACTTCAGATAGAACAACTGCTGCATCTGAAAAAAACTTTGAAACATTGGGAAAAAATAATGCTTTTCTTATTATTACTATTTTTTTCAGATTTTTTTTAGATTAGTTTCCTGAAATGCACAACCTCAGAAATAGTTGCATGATCAGGACCAAACTGTCATTTGCATAAGAAGGAAATATTTAAGACTGTAGGGGAAGTAGAGAGAGCAGAGGAATCATTTGCCCTTGTAGCATCAGCTTAAAGGAATAAATGTGAAATCACCTGGTCATTCTTCATACCTCTAGAGTCAATGAACAGATACAGACATTTCAGATCCTAAAATTAATAACTAATTAATAACAGACACACATTCCTCTTTCTTTGGCAGCCCACACCGTCTCATAGAGCTGGGTTTGGAGCCCCAGAGTAACACAAAGTCCGAATCAACACTGGTGCCTGCACTCAGAGGTGAACTAGGATCTGAGAGTGGGACCTCCAGAGTGCTCATCCCTGTCTTCACAGCTCTTGAAACATTTAGTGAAATGTCCATCACTTTCCAACTACTCATAGTGGCAGACCCCAAATGAACACTCATCCTTAACTTAGAATTAAGTGTGTAGTAAAGACTGATGTTGGATGGGGCTGACCATTAATTTGTTCCTATGCAGGTGGGTCCAGAAGGCAGATGCACCATGAAATCTCCATCTAGAGTCTTCCTAAGGAAGTGTAGTGGAGTTGCGCAAAGGTGTCTGCAGAAGGTAATCATAATTGCTCTGGGAACTAGACAAGGATGCTATTGAAGGATGCTATCAATACTGTACAGGATGTTATCAGCATTATTAGGATTTTAACAACTGTTGATGCGCATTTAGAAACATTTGATGTCAAAATTCAACATGAACACACAGAACATCTGTATATTCAAGGACTTTCCTGGAAAACAAAGGGAAATCCTGAAAGGTATAAGGATTTTAACACTAAAGAAAAAAAGTTGTGACTTTGATCAATACCCTCAGGATTTGCAAAAATGGCAGCAAAGTGACAAATGTGCCAAATAATATTTGGCTTTGGCCCTAACTTGTAAGTCTGTCAAGGACTCCTCTTGCCAATTGGTGGAAAATGGATTACTGTTATTTTTCAAGGGACTGCACATCATTTTCCATTGATTGGCATGCCAAATCTTTCACAAAGTAATGAGTCAGGCATGATGCAAATCATCGTAGAACTGTCACTTTGATTGCATAGCCCTCTATCAATGTGATTAAACTGGTATGGCATCCAAAAGGTAATGAATGACTTTACTTGGCTTCAGAGGTGGAAAGGAAAATTTTGGTGGTAGGCAGAGGAGGCAGGGGACAAACAATAAATCGGTGAGATGCATCAGTTAGATACCTGTTGCTAGGCTTGTGAGTAATTTTTTTAACTGAAGGGATAAAATGCTGGTCACAACTCATAATGAAATGAGATTAACCTGGAATATTTGCCATCACCATCATACCTGTTTGCTTGTCTGTTACAGCCACTTTAACACACTTATCAAAATTTGATCTGGAGATAAGATGTAGACTTGCTTCTTAATTAACCATTCATAATAAAAAGGTACCTATTATTCACATGACAATAGGATATGGATTATGTTGCATTTCTAAGTGCTTTGGTTTTCATTTTTCACAGAAATATCCCAATAAAACTCCCAAATATTGTGGAATGCTGAACATTTGTAAATACCAGGAAACTTGCAGCATCAAACCTCTAAGATCTCGTCTTCAAACTACCTTTGATGTCAGTGTGTCTCTGACAGACGGTGAACCTATTTGTTTGCTTTTGGATTGAAGGATTAATGCATTGTACCCAGATTTGTTTAACATGCGCAGTCGTTTTCTCTTTGTGGGATCTCTCATTTTGGAAAGGCTGAAGAGACCCTGCAATCTTACCTGTACTGAGAAAATTAGTGTTTCCTTGCTCCTTTTCAGACCAACTATTTTCATCACAGTTTTCAAACTCCCTGATCAGATTTAATAAAAGTGTCTAATCAGCTCCAAAATTAGAAAAAGTGAGCCTGACAACAGGTACACATCTGTGCACAATGTGCCCATGTAGTAAGCACTTTTTCATGGGCACACTAAAATGGAAATAAAGCCATGCTAGATCAATTTGACACATAAGTACTACTTTCAGTAATTATTTTTACAGCAAATAAAAATGTTCTGTGTTTATTTATTAATGTGGAGGAGCTAAAAAAATAGATTTAAGTATCTTTCTGTGAGCTGAATCTTTCGCAAAACTTTCTGACGGAGCTGAAAAGCAGCTTGGCATTTAGTTCTCACATTCACTTCTCAGCATCTTGGGGCTAACCCTAAGTGGCCTTCCTGCTACAATGTTTTCTCAGTAAAAATATAAGTAAAATAACCTCTTCATCAATTTTTACTAAAGAATTTCCACTGTTTTCAGACAGTAATATATTCTGTTTATGATAGTCAACAGACTCTTTGCTTTGATTTTCCATAAATGATTTGGAGAGTCATCTTTCTGTTGAGATCACTAGAAAACTGAGAACATGATTCACATCAAAAGTTTCTGCTAGATATGTTACTTTTTTTTTTTTCCCCTCCAATAAAATTGAGCATTGTNTCATCTTATATTATTTTCTTTCTTCAGTAGAGCTGTCAAAGTTAACAAGAAATAAAATAATAAAAAAGAAAATCTGTAAATTTGCAATATCTCTTTCATCAATGTTACTACTATGAATAATAACTGAAGATTTTAATCTTAACTTTTTCATTGCTTTCCTTGTACTATAATGCCATCATGTTAGAAATGATGTAATTTGTAACCAGTTTCCAGAGACAGGAAGTGCTAAAAAAAGGAAATGGTAGTAAAAAATTAGTTTCTGAAATACAGTAATATACAAGAGATTCACAAGGTGGAAATACTCTCAAACACTCACAACCTGTGGAAATATTTGGTTCTAGATATGGTTAGAGATTTCTTTAGTACCTCAGTGTGATCTAGGTTTTTCTAGCTCAATTAAAAACAAAACAAAAACAAAACAAACAAACAAACAAAAGCAACAAGCCTTCATGGTGAGTAGAGTAAATTCAAACAGTCTAGTTAAAATGAATGCATCTTTGAAAAGATTAATGTCTGTATAGGGATCTGCATCCTGAAGATTTACAGATAGACAAAGACATGGAAAATGTATCAGTTTTAAATTATCCATTAAAATGAAATTCCTCATTTTTTTCATTACATTCTATCAATATGAAATTCATGTAATTTCATATAATTTTTGTCTACTCTCTAGCTGATTTTGAGAGTAAATTTTAAGTGGGATAAATTCTGACAATAATTTGATGCTTATGTGGAGAAAGTACTTCTTTGTGTGGTTATTTTATTCATCAGTGGCTTCAGCTCACCACCATAGTTGAAGCCATCTCCCTGCCTCCTAGTGACAAACCCAGACTATATTTTTCTTTTTAGCTCTAAACTATGTTCATAGCCTGGTGCCTACAAGAAAGGCTGTTCAAAGGTAGAAGTCTGAGAACAAATGTCATGCAGTGCTTTTTTTTTCTGACTGAGCTTTGGTCTTCATCAAGGTCTGACAAATATTGGCATTATATGTCACTAAGAAGTAAAAGAGCATGCTCTGACCTTCAAGAATCCTCACAATATGTACATTATGTTGATGTGCCCTTTGTTTTGTCTCTTTTAGTTTGCTTTGGCAGCTTTAGCGATTTGGTCCAACGCGAGGTTGCTTCACCAAGTTTTTTCTTTCTCTTTTAACCATGAACTGGACTACTGACTCTGCCTGACTTTTATGACTCACTGTTTTCCTTACCTGTACTCCCATGGTGGTCAAGGCAATCTCAGAAGATTGGGTTCAAGTACATTGTTGACAGTGATGAACACCTTCAGGAGTTTTGGAGATTTCTTTTGGAGGAATAATCACAATGTCTGACAATGTTTCTGAAGTTTTTTTTTCTCTTTGTGTCAGTTGTTCTGAACAGACAATTGGGTGATTCATCCTTCTCACTGATCTCACTGAAACAACTAGCTTAAGTGTCAGAGCTGATACTGCAACAGGAGTGAAGGCTTGTGGAGTCCAAAGGACTTTGGAGAGTCACAATTTATTTATTTATTCCTTTTTTTCCCTTTTTCTTTTTTTTTTTTCTTTTTCTTTAATTTTATTTTCCAGGCACAAATGACCCTGTGTTAATATTATTTTTTGGTGCATTAGTCTTAATTAAATACAGGTTTTTGTACTGAGGAGGTTCAAAATATTCAGAGGATACCATTCAAAAATGATGTAAACTAGCTATTTTGAAATGCGGTATAATATATATTGCCACTTCATCATCCTGCAGGAGAGAGTTGCATCTTCTGACTAGGATCAGAATTAACAATCATGTTTTTAATGTTTTATAATGACATTTGTTTTAAAACAGGCTCTAAATTGCTCAGATCATTATAATCATTTTGGTGTCTTGAGTCATTAAAGATTGTACACCAAATGTATTTGATCATAGAATCATTGAATGGTTTGGGTTGGAAGGGACGTTTAATATCATCTAATTCCAGCCTCCAAACTTAGTTTAACTAGTTAGAAGATACACTTGTATGCACCAATTGAAACTATCTGAAAATACACACACACACACACAGACACACACACACACACACATATAATACATGTTTTACACATATGTATTAAGTAGTATCAAAATACTTCTAAATGATATAAATCTGCTCTTGGGAATAGTTACATGCAGTAAAACTTCAGAGTTCTTTAAATATTTGAGCATGTTTTGTTTTGTTCAGGTAAAAATTATCAAGTGTTGTCAAGTAGCTCTACCTGGCTTTCACTGTTCAACTTTTTAAAGAAAAAAACAAAGGAAAAGAAAAACAAGTGATGGAAGGTAGACAGGTGAATGCCCTTGTGTCTTAACAAACCTCCATTACTATCAAAAGTATACACACAATTAAATGACTTCAGAAATAATTCTTTAAAGGCATGATTTTAGAAAGGTCTTGTCCTCAGTCTTTCTTAGACCCCCTTGAACTGAATGATAAGGCTGCTTGAGCCTCAGAAAAGTTCTAGGAGGCAAGTACAGATGTACTCGGTAGAAAAAGAGTAGAGCAACTAGTTACAGTGCATCATTTCCCCCTAATATTGATTTATTTTTCATGGATACATATACTCTTAATGTAACGCCAGACATGCATTAAAGCAGCTAATGTGACCTCTTGGCCATCACATTTCATCCAATTACAGATTGTATTTAAAGTAATCATTGTTTATAACTAAAACGTACTTTAGACAGGGATTCAAAAGCAATGAGCAGATTTACAGATGCTGTAGCTACACACTTCCACAGGTCTCGTCGATGAGTTCTTTACTATTGATTTTGGGGTCCTCAGTTTTTGTAAAATTGTGTTTGCTTTGATGGTATTGTCCTAAGATCAATATACATGCACTGTTACTCATTTTAATCATCAACCCTGATACCAGTTTCTAGTCAGAGTGGAGTGAAGTCTCACTGCAGGAAGGTAGGATCGTTTGGAAACATGTTCATTCCTGGCTTCCTCTTTCCTCTGGAGAGAAATTGGCTCCTTCAAGGTTAAAATTCTTCCATTTATTCCCTGTCTCATCCCATGGGGAAACCTGTTCCTTTTGATTCCTTTCCGCTATGTAGGAAGAGGTACAATATAAGGATGGGTGAATCTAATCATAAGGCTCTGACCTACAGTTGCAATATCAGGGTGCATCAGTGATGTCCTGAGGACAAATTGTCATCATTTGTAGTTTTTGGATATTTTAAAAAGCTCTTTTAAGCAGTCTGACAGGGCAATCTGATCCATATTGTGATAGGACAATGGACAATCATTCTAAACTGAAAAAGAAGAGGTTTAGATTGGATATTTGGAAAAAACTGCTCAGTGTAAGTGAGCCATTGGAATATGTTGCCCAGAGAAACTGTGGCTGCCCCGTCCATGGAAATGATAAAGACCAAGCTGTATGGGTCTTTGAGCACCCACCTATATTGGAAAGCATCCCTGCCCATGAGAGGGACTCGGAACAACATGTTTAGAGTTCCTTCCTACCCACATCATTACATAATTCTATGATTATATATATTTTCACAGAACACCTGCAAAATAACTCAGCATATGTTTATATCTTTGTTCCTTGTACCTTTGTACATTTGTACCTTGCTTTAAATATAGCCATACCTCTTTATACATATGTATCTGTTTCCATATATTGCATAAAATAAACAGCTGGAACTGGCTGTGGTATGTGAACTGAGGACTGCTTTGAACTTTACATCTGGATTTTTAATACAGCAACCCCTTTGATCTCAGGCCCTAGCTGTGAATTACAGTCCCTTGTGTGTCTGCAGAAGTTTTCAACCTCCAGAATACACTTAGAGTAGCCATGAAAAGCCAGCTGCTGAGACTAGATTTAAATTTATTAGACACAGTTATGTGTACCACTGGGCTACTGTTTTGGGTTAAGAAGTTTTTTTATTATAATTTTTTATTTTTTTAATTTTTTTTTTTTTTAACTTAGAGAGAGATCTCCACAGGTCTGTGTAACTAATTTCTCATCTGAGAAATATGCATGATGTATATGCATATACATTGTGGCTATTCTCACTGATTTTTTTATTTTTTTTTATTTTTGTATGCACAATAGGTCAGACCAAATACTAAGAGGCAAGACAAATGCAAAATCAGTCACCCAGTTCCTGTAGATAAGACTCTTCTTGAGGATAATTTTTTTAAGGGAAACAATGAAGCGGTAAACCTAAAGATAAGGAGATTTTAGTACCTTGAATTACTAGTTCTGAATAACTATTTATCCTACTTAATCTAGGAAAAATAAGAAAAGTGTCACTTCTTGGATTTCTTTTTCTTTTTTAAATAAAATTAGCTATAGACATTCTACCTTCAGCTGAATTCAATGCCTTATTGCTTGTACATGATTAAGTCACTTAACCAAGAAAGTATTTGCCTAATATCTAGGATCCAAATGAATTCAAGTTCATAGGATGCTTGATCTGGACAAAATGCTGATACATCTTGACATGTACAGTGGAACAAACTCAGGTGCCAGTGATGCCTTTAATATTTTTACCAGTAAAAACATTCCCTAATTTTTCTTACAGGTTATGTATTTTGCCATTTGAATGCAGGTTAAACGTAGATTCTTAAATGCCACTCTTCTAAGATGGTCATTGCCATTCAGGTATGAGCCCTAGAGGTTATGATAGAAAGTTTTATGAAAATGTCAGCTTCATCTTCAGTAGTGGTCAAAAAAAAAAGCAAATCTAATGTTAGAAATCATTAGGAAATAATAGAAAATGAAACAGAAAATTGATTTGGACATTTGGAAATAGTGATGGTTCAGATACACATGTAGTACTGTGTGTGTATATCTCTACTGCCCTCACCATAAGAAAGATGAGAATTGTTTAAAAGACTCACAGAATGGTAACTGGTAAAAGGTGTACTGCATTTTCCACTGCTGTTTCTCATCTTGGAGAAGGAATAGTGTAGACAGGCTATGACTTAACCCTAAAAAGTCATTAAATTCTTGGCAATGGGAAATAAGGATTGGTCATTCATTAACTCTTAAAAAAAACTCTACTAATCTAATGGAATCAAAGGGAGTTTGCAAGATAAGGATTCAAAACATGTAGTAGAAATTCTGTCTTAATTAGAACAAAAGTTGTGAGAAGACCTGGGCAAGTCCATCAGAGAAGGTTTTGGATAATGAAAGTTTCAAAATCTTCAAAGGAGTAATGTTCAGTTGTGCAGAAGAAAAATCCACTGATGGTTCCCAAATGCACAGAAACCATGCTCAGCTAAGGAAATCCCTATGCCAAAAGCAGCTGGATTTGGAAGAGTGTTGGGGTAAAATCTTCTTCCTGAACAACCCGTTTGATAACAAGATGAAAACCAGTGTGATTATTCTTATTTTCATCACCTTATTAGAAAGTCTTGGGATCTGAGGTCTCAGAAAGGTTCCAAGACTTTAAAGATTTAGCCTCTTTTTCACAGTGACTTGTCTGAAAAAACAGGTTTTCTCTTTAGAATGAAGTGATAAAATAACTTAGTGAAAGGCTGCTAGACACAGTGACTCCATGGTGTCCATGATTATGTGAGGATCACCAAGAAATTCTATAAACTGGACTTTATTTCTTGTCATTTAAAAGAACTGTATAAAATTTCTCTTGGGACACGAATTCCTGGCAGACATTGTTTTGATAAAGTATTACAATAATACACCACTGAAGCAGTAGCAATCCTGGATATTACAAAAAAATGTGTCAGAAGAGTAAGCTGTTCTCTCAGTGTGTTGAAATGGATCACTAGTGCAACAGTTTCCAGACGATAAAGGATTGTTATAGGCCACAGTGCTTTAGAGGTTCAGAGAACACCATGAGTGATGTTTATTATTATTTATTTTTTTAGAGTTTTCTTTATTTATTGTATGGTTACCACAGAGTGGTCTCTGTACAAATCTATATTACAAAAAATATTTTGAGTTATTCTAAAAGAAAGTTTACACAGTATATGACTGCTAATACATCATAAAATTCATTGTGTAGCTGAAACAATTAATTTTCAAACTTAAAATTTCAAGTAAAAATTTAAAAGAAAATATATATTTAAGAATTATGATTAGAATTCATTCTTCAACTTTTAATGATTTGAACATAACTCTTACTTGGACCCATTAAAAATATTTGAAAGTCTATATGCAGAGCCAGCCCAGTGCTCAGTGCATCTTATGTTACTGGGCAGATTTCCTTGTGGGTGATAGATTTTACCTTTTAGAATCCTCTGAGTTATCAAAAATATCTTATTAAATTTTCAACTATTTTTCTTAGCCCTCAGTATTGAGAATAATCCCTTGAAAATATGTCTAAGGTACACCTTTTAGATTTAGAAATTAGAAGACAAGATCTTCACCTAGCTGGAAAACGCGTGAATTGCTCCCTTACTTCTGAGAGTCCTTCCTCACCACAGAAAGGAGTCAAATTTGATTTTCCCTTGGGAGAGTTCCCCATCCAGAAGGTTATATAGACTTTCTGAAGGGTAGAAGGAAATCCTGTCATCCTTCCTATTGCAACTCCACCTGTGTGACTAACCATTCCCATAAGGAAGTGCCCACTCTCCAGCAACCATGCCGATTTATTTATCTCATATAGATATTATTATTTTTTCCTAGAAATGAATGCCTGCAACTTTTGTCGCATCCCTCGACCTGTGCCTAACCCGAAGATGAAGGCATTCTCTCACTCCATAACATGGACAGATTTTGTTCAAACCCTCGAACAGCCAGAGCTCTCTGATGGACTAACTACAGTGACATCACTGGATTTCCTTTATTTTCAGTTTATTTCATGGTACCATCTAAAGGTTATTTTGGAGCATAATGTAAAAGGTCTTCATTACACAGGAGAAAGTGCCCAATTGTTATTAGATATTCTGAAAACAGAAAATCCTCTACATCCCTTTATTTCACACCCAGCCAACGAGCTGGCACTGAGTCAGAGAGAGTGCAGGCACTTTTTCCAGTTGCCTTGTCAAGAAATGTAATATATAATAATACCCTGCTTCCTTCCTGCAGAAAAACCTTTTTGTTAAAATTGGCATCTCTGTCTCGTGGCCTTGAGAGCCTGAAATACAGGGTGCAACTTAATCAGCTAGAACAGTGCTGTGCTTGCTGTACTGAATGCACTCAAAAGGTTTCCACTGTGTAACGAATGGTCAGATGGTGTGTGGACTGACTCAATTCTCTCCTTGAACACAGTATTTTGCCAACATCTGCATTATATTGTGTCAACAATTACAATATTACAGAGTTGCTGCTTTCTTTTTATCTACTGAATCCATCCATTTAACTGTTCCTATGTCAGAATATAACATAGTGCAACTATTTCTAGTACCTCAGTGTTATCCAGTCATCTTTCTTTTGCAGACCCATCCCCATTTGTACCAGAAGGTTAAAAAAAAAAAAAAAAAAAAAAAANAAACCACAACATTAGTCTGTTAAGTTCTATCTGAGCGATTTAAAGTGCACAACTTTGAAACACAACAGTTTCTCCCAGAGGGCTACAGTAGTGAAACTCACCATGCCAAAACCAACACACTCTCTTCCAGTGGGTTTAAAGACTATACATTCCTCATCACTGTGTTCTCCCAGAACAAAACTGCTTGGACATACACACACTGTCCCAAGGATGTTCATCATTATGTCTTGTAGTAACATAAGGTGAGTGCTTCCCTCAGAACAAACGGGAACATCATGGCAAGAGTTCAAGACAGTAAAGTAAGTCTGCTCTGTCTGGGTAGGCCCAGGGGATTTTTCTTTTTTTTTGAGAGGTGCAAGTACAAAACATGACCATTTTATGCATGTGCAGAAAGCATGATGCCAACTGCAAACTGTACAGAACTTCAAACAGATCCAGCAATGTGGTAAAAGAGGGGTTGTATCAAGTGGCTTGTATCTTGCACTGGTAGCAAAGTGCCAAATAACAAAGTCCCTGCTATCACATATCACAGAATCATAGAATGGTTTGGGTTGGGAGGGACATCTAGAGGTCATTTGGGCCGAGCATTCTGAAATGAACAGGGATCCCTTCCACAAGCCCTGTCCAACTTGGCCTTGAAGTCTTCCAGGAATGGGGAGGCCACAGCTTCTCTGGGCAATCTATTCCAGGCCCCCCCCACCCTCACAGCCAAGATTTTTTTCTTAATATCCAATTTAAAGCTATCCTGCTTCAGCTTAAGCACATTCAACCTTGTCCTGTTACTACATGCCCTTGTGAAAAGTCCCTCTCCATCTTTCCTTTAGGCACTGGAAAGGGCTCCAAGATCTTTGCAGAGACTTCTCCAGTCTGAACAGTCCCAACTCTCTCAACCTGTTTCCATCATAGAGGTGCTACAGCCCTCAGAGCATCTCCTTGGCTGCCTCTGGACTCACTCCAACAGGTCCAAGTCCTTCCTACTGTGGTTTTCCCAGAGTTGGATGCAATAGTCCAGGTAGGGTCTCATAAGAGTGGAGAAGAATGGGAGAATCCCTTGCCTCAACATTGCCAGCAATTGCCCACATTGCTGGGGTTGCAGCCCAAGGCATGGCTGTTTTTCTGGGCTGCCAGCACAAATTGATGGGTCTGTTGAGCTTTTTATTCACCAGCGCAACCAAGTTCTTCTCCTTGGAGCTACTTTCAACTTGTTCTCCATACGAACAATTTATTCCAATGTAAAAGTAATTGCACTGTCCTATGGTGTACAAGGCAAGGAGACTGATGCCAATAAGACAACACCCTCTTTGAGTATCTAGGACTTGAGAAAGAGCCCACACAAAGGGCATTGCAAGGAAAATAGATATGATAAACATAGAACAATTAAAATAATAATTAGTGTTCTAATTCCTTAGGTTATAAAACTAAAGGGCAAAGAATTTAAACCACAACATGGCTAGGTAAACTTGAGTCTACAGTAATGCAAACAATAAAAGAGTGGTATGAGGAATCTGTGGCAGAGCTGGCAATTAAACCTGTATTTTCTAAGTCCCAGGGTGATAATGATAGTCCCCAGACCATCTTTATTTTCAACTTAATATTTCCTCTAACACAGTACATGTTACAAAGCTTGTGTTTTCATTATTAAGTGCAGCTCATATTCATAATCAGGGACTAATGATTATTTTGCTAATAAGAACTAATGTAATTTTCCAAAACCACAACCAGACATCATTCCTTAACAATTTTCTTTGTTTCATGGTGGATAGTCCCTTCTATTCACATACTTGTAGTCAACACTTTGTTGACTACAGCTTAGAAATTTGAACATCTCGCTTTTTTATAGAGATGGTTTGCACCGTATAAGCTGTCGTCAGAAATCCAGCTGACCATCAGCCACCTTCTCAGAAATTCATGGTCTTCACAAGGTCATTGTCACATCTGTGTTGTATAGGTGCGAGGATGTTTCAGATAGCCCAGGCCTTCTCAAGTGGGACTAGAGGCCTATGCTCAAGTGAATTAATTTAGCCCGAGGTCTCACAGTTAGACTCCAGAGTGTTGGGATGCAGTTCATAGGTTAAAGCAGCTAATTTCAGGTGCTGTTAGTGTAGGAATCTATTTGCATGCACTTTGTTTCTCCAGCATCTTCTTATACTTAAAGATATAGACAATGTAGTCAGTAAGGGATAGAAAATAATCCAGATTATTCAATATCGGACATGTATATTCTGTATTCTAATAGCCTCATTAGACCTCTATAACTGCAGTAAAAATTTAGTCTGCACCTAAACATTGGCATGTCAGATGTCAGCCCAAGAGATGGATCTTACTAAGGTAGCTTAAACATATATATCTATCTGTGATAACTTAAAATATCCAAAATATTTGGCCATTTCTCGTTTATATGACACAGATTTTATGGGACATCTGTATCTGTTAAAGTGGCTGTTGGACACTGGACAGGGTAAACTGGGGCAAGTCAATTGGAATCAGATGTCTAAATGGAAACAACTGAATCGAGGCCTTTGTCTCCACTTAGGGCACTTGTTCATGCTCTGTGCCAAACTCTAAGCATAACTGAACATTGTTGCATCACCATATAAAGTCAATTTTTATTCCACTGACCTCTAGATGTTCATCTAAATCAGGCAAACCCTTCAAACATTTCCAAGTTTGGTCTGTGAGAGACAGTGTTGATTTGTAGTCAGTCGGTTTCCATTTTCTCTATTACTTCCACTTTTATCATACCTTTGAACCACTGAAAAGTACAATGGAAGTTAGAAATAAAGAAAGGAGAAAAATCTTGTTGCTTCTACCACCAGAAATAGTCTGAGTAGGAGAACATCTCTGGAAAACAAAGGAGAAACCTCAGAAGTATTAATTAGTTCTATTAATCTCTACTTTCCTATGGGTATTTTCCACATGATAGGAAAGGTTTAGCAAATGTATTGAAAATTGGAATTTCAAGTATAAATATGGGTAGTCAATGAGAGACTAAAAAGGCCCAGAAGTAGGATCTTTTTTTAGTTTTTTTCATATGTTTTTGTATATAGTTAAAACAATCTCTGAGCCTGAGAAACAGCTACATAATGACCTTTTCCGTCTACCATCCCTAACTTTCCCTTCTGCTAGCTGCAGTCCTGTTCAGTGACATTTTACTTTTTTTTATTCTTTTCCCCTATAAGTCTATGCTTGCTCCATGTCTGCTTCACAGGTTGACTCAAGTACTCTATATTCTCCTCCAGACCTTATCTTTTTTTTTCAAAGCCTCTTTTTCCTATGTACTGCATAAAGATACTACATGCAGTGCCTGTCCTAACTATCTCACCTGGTCCACAGCCTACTTTCAAGACTTTCTACTTGCATGAACTAGTCCTAAACTATCTGTCTCTTTTAATGGAGCCAACTCACTGCACTGTAATTTCCTTCTCCAAACGTCCCCTTTAGTTCAGGACTGTGACCTTCCTTTGCATGCTTCTACAAGGGTTCCTTTCATTTTTCTCTTCCTTACATCAAAACTCAAACCCATCTCAGGATGCATTCTGAAAGGATACTTATCCAGGAACAGCCTGAGCAACTAAACACCCAGGAAAGAGAAGCAGCACCAAAGCCAATTAAGAATAGTTCATGAAGCTGAGATGTCTGGAAGAAGGTGAGTTCTCCCAGAAACTTTGAATGGGTTCAAACTACAGAGAAGCTTTTTCCCTGCCATTTGAATTTTAATCTATGGGGAACTAACCTCTTTAGATTAGATGCAAAACATAGTTCTTTCTGAGAAACCAACACACACGCACACCACACATATACACACACACAAAGCTCTGAAGAACTGAGCTGAGATCAAAACACCTGCTACTTTGAGATTCCTCTGGTGAACTTGAATCCTAGTCTTGAAGGTGAAATCCATCTTCTGAGTCCACAGAGCTTTCTGTTCCCCTGGAACTTCTTACAATGTCTATAAAGATTTCTGCTCTTAACCTTTCTTGTGTTATAAAAAGCACAGCCACATTCCTCGTAACTATTTGATGTCTTATATAAAACCCTTTTTAAAAAATCCCAGGATAGCATCAAAAGAAAAAGTTGCCCACAGTTGTCTTTAAATGCCATGCTTATTTAATATCGACATGAATATAGAGTCACAGCTCTCTGAGTCTCGGAATCCCAGACGAGGGATGGAGGTGCACAACCTAAAATCTGCCAGTTGTTTAAAAAATAATAATAATAAAAAAATTTACTCAATAGGGAAAATGTGTCAAGAGTAAAAGGCGATGAGGGCGAATTTTGGACAGAATCCAAAAACAATTGTAAGAAAGAAACTGCCCTTTTTTTTTTTTTTTTCCCCTTTTTCTTTTCCAATAACCTCCTGACATTCTTTCTTCAGTTTTGCCACAAAAGTTGAAGTCTTTCCTCAGGAGAAATATGTGTATGCATGTGTGTGTACATGTGAGCTGTGGTAGACCCAGAAATTTTAAACACAGCCAAACCTGACATACAGGGAAAGGGAGGAAATGTAGGACTTGCCATGTCAAAAAATAAGATATTTCAAATAGTTTATCTTTAAAATATGTCAACTACCTGTTTCTTGCAATTCTAATTTAATTTTATTTTATTGTTCCCAGCACACACATATGCCCACAAGTGCTCATGTGCGGTCGATGTATAATGTGCATGTATATTCTTAGGAATAATTTATTTTGATTTGCTGTAGTCAATGTGTAATTATATGACAGGTCTGATCTCCAAGATGAATCGTTTCTTCCTTTGTGATATGCTGAGTATGTCATAACACATTAACATCCCACTGACAGCTGCGAAATATAGAGAGAATCAAAAGAGCAGACCAGGAACAAGATAAAATAAAAAGAAAAATTGTAATAGCCATCAGGTGCTGGGTTCTCTCAGTTCCCATTGACTTCAGTAGTGCCTAGAATAATGCAGAAAGCAAAGATTTGTTCATGCTTATCTTTCTCATAAAGAAACAAAGAAAACTGTATTTTGACATTCCACTGAAGTGAAAATATATTTATTGCCTCACAAGTACATACTTTTTTGATGACAGTGCTAAGCAATCTGTTTGGTTGATATTATATGTTTCTTAAGAAGCAGCTTAAGAGGCTGACTTTGAAGACTTTTTACCACCCTTCCTTCTTTTTGGATGTAGGTGCTTGTTGGCAGAAATTGTTTTGTAACCTATAGACTTATGATAGGATGAGCATGCAGGCATTTCTGTTTGCAGCTTGGCCTGGATTCATGAGTCCTCAGAACTTACCATCTAATCAGGAATGATATTTACATAGCACAAAACTTCAACATTAAAAAAAAATAAAAAATAAAAAATAGAGGGAAACAAAAGGAAGAAGAGGGTGGGAAATGCAAGAGGTCCAGGAGCATAAAGAAACGAGATTGTTGAATAAAATATGAAATCCCCAGAAAAAGCCTTCCCAAACAATGGAATTGTTGTTTTTCCTTTTTCTTGCTCACATTCTCTTCATGGACATGTCAAACAGATTGGTCTTGAACTGTTTCAGTCTTAGCTGCTAAAGTTCTTCACTGGCCATTAAGTGTCTTACACTGATGAAGATACTGGTGCTTTCCTGCTACTAATCAGATCCAATTGCTACTGACAAAGGCTAAATCCAGTGGTTCCTCACTGGAGAACATTCAAAGCTGCCACCAGTTTAGGTGCTCAGAAACACACATTGGAACAGATTGTATTCTCCATTGGCTGCAGGTTAAGATTATTTTTTGTATATACACATGTAAGACCCCTGTGATACACTACAGAGTCATTTCTGGATGAGCTGTTGTGTTTAACTCACTGTGGTGATAAAATTCATCCTTGAGGGCAGATTATTCCGGTGCACCACAGTTAAGAGAATGCCACTATAATTCCATGTTCAGTGTGTATTAAATGGTGCTGTCAGTCTAAGTGGTTTAGTCACCAGTTTTCTCTGTAGCTCTTACCTGAAGAAATTAGTCACTTCAATGTGTAAGAAACCATTTTTTTTCTCTCTTTCTTTACTCCTTTGCATGTCTCTAGTTCCATGATTTGCCATGATTATCACAGTTCTTGTGCATGTTACTTTACAGCATTTTGAACACTGATAGAATAATGTAGATTTTTTTTTTTTTTAAAGGCAGTGGGCAGTTTGCATACAAGCCTGCATGTAATCATTCAGAAAGCTTCTCTATTGACTAGCATTTACCTGGCTCAGAGGTCTGTGTTCAAAAATACTACATCAAATATTCACAGTGTTAATGAAAAAATCCATCTGTCTTGTAGTCAGTGAACTTTTGCCCATTCATAAGAAATGGAATTCATTTAAAGAGCAAAAATGTTTAAATAAGCTTAATTTTACTTGCTAAAATCTTTCTACTTTTCCCTGAGGTGGATTAAAACAGCAACTGAATATTTGTCAAAATTCAAAATTTCTGTAGCAGTGATTATAAAGAGAAATATAAAATGAAATAGAGCACATGTGGACTATAAAAATGGATAATAGCAGGGTAAAATCTCCACCTTGAATTAAATTTATTTTCTTTTCAGATTGTTTGTTGACTTTACAATAATATGGAAGTCTTTATATGTGAAATACTGCCAACTCAATTTTTGTATCCTCTACTTGAATTGGCTTTTATAAAAGAGAGAAAAATCTGTGCTTTTGTATGGATTTTAGGTAGTATTGTCATCTTCAATGGTAAAAAAGTTATGAAAAAAAATGCCATACAAACTTTTTAGGAGCTCTTAGTTTTGTTTTTTTTTTTTTTACTTCAGGAATTTAAGAGTCCTCTTTGCTCTTTTAAACTTCTCTTGTGAAATTAAACTGAGCTCTTTGCAAATGACAACCGCTGGCTACCCCAGATTGTCCTTCTTGATTCTCACAGGCCACAGCTGTCAAACTTTCTGGACAGAGGAGTCAAACTACTTTATAGAAGTCTGCAAATAGGATTACAAACTGAAGACAGTAATATCACCCCCAACTATATGAAAAGATCACCTGATAGCAGTGCACAAAGGTCAAGGCTAGAATATTGTCAGAGAGCTCTCTTTGATTCCAGGCATTTATTAACCTCTCCATTGCCACAAGAAATGTCCTTTTCTTTCCCTGCCTTCCTTTCCTCTGCTTCTTACTTTTTTCTTCGTCTCACTATAGTTTATTCATTTTCCTCCTTTCATTCCTTTAGTTTTCAGAAATTTCCATTTGCTTCCCATATTTTATATGTCACCAGTTGAAGAGATGAGCAGAGAAACAACTAATTCTGGCACTAACAGTGTTTTCAATGCATCCATTAGAGCACCTTCACCTCAGAAAAACATCTGTGCAGTTCAGAGCAACCCATACAACAACCTCTGATGTCCCAGACCCAAGGCAAGGTCCAATATCATATTAACACATTGTTTTGTCCAAATTAACTATGCTCAGAGTCAAGTTATATCAGCCCAGTCAAGGTACTTCAGTCCTACTCCCAAGTTTTTCTCGTTTATCTTGTTCAATTTCAGGTTTTCTTCATATAAGAACTTTACAAGCTTTTGGAACATGTCATTCAACAAGAGGTGCTATGGCTGACACTGTACAAACATTTTAGGTCTTCTGAATTAGTACTGTGATTTAAAATACATCCTCGTTGGGGTTTATACATGTCATGCTTCAAAACTAGACACAGTTTTTGTCTTGTTTTAGGTGACTGCTGGAAAAAAACTGTGATTTTTGGTTAGGTTGGAAATTTTTCAGTGGGAAATCCTTAGTTTTATATAAGGATCAACAGTTCTCTTGAAAAAAGGGATCAACCCCAATCCCACCAAAAAATCTGTAGGACGCTTTTTTTTTTTTTAAAGAGTAAAGCTTAGTAATTTTTGGCAGTGCTTTAACTTGAATTCAATTAATTTTCTAAAATATGTAACAAATTATATATTATTAGTCAGACCGAGAGTTAAGATCACTGAAATTAATGGGGAAATAGAAGCCTTTAGGGAAGAAGACTGAAAAACTGAGCCTCATGATTAGGCAAAAGTATCTGTCCCTTTCCAAGTGCTGTTAAACTATAATTTCATTTTCTTGTCTATGTTGAAGACTGCCCAGAGAAGGTCAGACATTGCCTTTACATGTCTAGTTTGTGGTTGGGAAAGTCTGAATTGGGTTTTTGAGTCAAGTCAATCCTTACTAGTCTGCTAGGAGACAGGACTCAATGAATAAGGAGTGAATTTCAAAGAAACAGAGCTCAATATTGTTAGCCTTTTTGCAAGAAAATAAATAAGTTGTGAATGTTATTATCACCAGAAGTTATAATCCAGTTGGAAATAATCTATTCCCCAAGTTGTTACTGTTCATGAATTCTCCTTTTAATAAGCAGTTGAAATTAAAAGTTTTCATGGAAATTATTCCTCTTTCAGCATATTTTTTATAACTCTTCAGCACTTGTTTAATTTTATTTTTTTTTTTAATGCGTGAGCAAAGCTCTGCTCTTAAAAAATACATGTTTAATGTTAGACTTGTTTCCATAAGGGAAAAAAGGTCTCTCAATGTGAATTCCTGTTATTGGAAACTGGGATCAGAAAGTAGCTTTACTAGGACAGCTGGATTTAGAAGCTAAGTCTTCATGTGCCAGTGTTTTCAGCTGTGCCTTGGGTTGTCCTTGATCTCACCTTACTCCTAGACTGCTGTTACAAATGTGCTCACCTTAAGCTGAGGTACACTTGCTTATTTGGTGCTTGGGTTGTTTCTTAAGGGGGGAACTGATGCTGCCTGGACCGCTGCATTTAAACAACCCATGTGCTTTTCATTTTTCAGACCGAGGACTCGGCAGTTCTTTGTTTACATGATTACTCCTCTACCTGTGATAAAGATTGATTCTGACAATCAATAAGGGCTTTGAGAGAGAGGTGCTGTCATACCAACAGGTTTTTAATATACAGAAAGACCTAATACAGCAAAGTACTTAAAGTGACATCAAAATGACTTCCATTGACTTTACTTACTCTTCATATACATAATGTTGGGGACATATTTAAGAGCTTTGCTGAGTCAAGATTGTTCTACGCTATAAAATAAGGTAGTTTGCACAAAGAGCATCAAGGCTGCCTGAGCTGCTGAGATCTAGTCATTAGTGAGTAGGAAGGAAGGCTTAGATCCACAAAATGGGAATTAAACAAAAAAACTGAGGCTGATAATGGAAAAAAAAAAACAGGCCTGAAAAGATGTGACAGTCATGACATTCATCCATAAAAATGTAAAGAAATCCAAAAAGCAAAGGTCACTGATCCATCCTTTCTTCATCAATTGCGCTGAAGTAATGCAGCTTATGGCCTATTGAATGTAAAGATCCCCTGCTGTTCTCAAATGCTGGGTAGAGAAATACAATGTGCCATCGACAACTTTTAGGCCCCAGTAGGGTGAACTGAGGACAAAGTCTTCTTGAATATTTATTTTTTCTGCTTTCTGGGGTGAAATTAAACCCCTAACAGAGTATACAATTGCCAAAGGCAAGGGCCATTCCTGCTGTGGCTGAAGCCAAAAATGTATCAGTAACTTATTGAAAGCTTCATCAAAGATTCAGTTTTGATCCCAATTTCACTGACCTTGCAAAACTGGAATAACTTCACTAAGGGTAGAGTGATCAATCTGTACAGTGAAGACAGTACTGGTAACAATAGACACCTGCAGTCTTTGCTTTCATTGTATAAATGCCTTGAGAAAAACTCAAAAATAAAACACCACTGGGCATGAGATTCCATCCTCACCAAAACACACATGAAAACCTTTTCAGAAGGAGATTTTTTTACTATTAAAGTAGCCATGTAAAAAAGAAAAAAAAAAAAAAAGCTCTTATTGTATTGTTAAAAAAATTATTTCATCCAACCTGAGTATGTCCTGAGCAGTAGGCTAGGTTATGCCTGTGGATATTTTCAACAGGAAAATTCTTTCTAAAGGGCAAAATGCAACATTATGGATCACAGCCTACCCAGAAAAAAAAAAAAAA